>CM076847.1:178543234-178772789 GCA_039519185.1 Astragalus membranaceus
TACCCATGAAATCCATCACGTGTGGACCCTCACTGAAGATCCTAGGGCTATGTCTATGGTAACTAGGGAAAACCTCTCTAATCTTAGATGAATCGTCACCAGCAAGAGGAAGGGGACCTAAAAATGCATGTTTTAAAGGCGGAGATGAGGGGATAAGTACCTGAGATCGATAAATTTGTGTTTCCTCCAAGGTTAAAGCAGGTTCAGAGATGAGTGTTTTCTTCTCGGAAGTTATAATGCGAGGTTTAATGGTGGAAGAAGACGCCATTATCAGAAACAGAAAGCTAGTGGAAAAGTAAGGTGTTTCGTAGTGTTTGTTTCCTCGCGAAGTAAAGAAGGAGAAGGAAAAACAGTACTCGTAGAAGGAAATTTAATGGAGGTTTGCAGAGAAGAAGAAGAAGATGAAGGTTTCTGAAAAAAGAACAATGGAAGGGCGCTGTTGCTTTTATAGCAGGTATTGACCATAATAAATTAATTTAAAAAGAAAAGAAATCCAAATACTCATGACGTTGGTGGGAAAACGTGGGGTCGTGAAATTTTGAACAGGTGCTTTTTACACGTGGCGTACTTTCATTGAAAGAAAGCGACATCATAACTGTGCGTGTGCGCAGAGTGTGCACAGAAACGTCCTCTCATATGCTGAGAGAAGATATTTAAAGATATCATAAAGACTCATAGGATAGTCGAAAAATTCAAAAAGTCATTTTCTGTCTTCATTCAAGAACTCAGTCGAAAATGTCTTTTTGGGGGGCAATTTGTTAGCCTGCATTTTCGACAGGCTAAAATTAAATGCAGTCAACAAGGTTTGACTTAGCAAATTCAAAGAGAAGGATCATATTTCGACACCAGGAAGTGATAGCCAAGAGAAATCAGCTAAGTTCCTAACTTAGTGAAATTTGGGGAGCTAAGGCCAATATTTCGACAGAAAGAAGAATGTTAGTCGAGTAACAAGCCAAGTCAAAGAGTATGTCGAAGGTTGAAGCAGTTAACTTGTCGAACTAGCAGTTATTCTATTTTAGAAAACCGCTGAGCGGTTAGAGTTTTATTTTTATTATAAATAGTAGTTCTCTCGTTGAGAATAGGGTCGCAATTCATTTTATACAAAGTTCAGAAAAACACTCATACTTCCGCATTAGAGAAAACGAGTCAAGTACGAACAATGTATGTGATCTGTGTACCAATCCTTTAAATTCAACAATGTATTTACCATTCCTTTAAAAGAATTCTGCAGTTTACTTGTTCTTCTTTACGAATTCCTGCAATCTACTGCTTTTAATCTTCTTTTCTTCATTTACACTTCCTGCACTTTACTGCAATTCATTATATTTCTGCATTTCTTTTCTTAAACACTTGTTCATTTCATTATCGTTTTCTTTCATTAAAAAACGACTATCATCACCCTTTTTCATAACAAACCGCAAACATTAGTAAAAAATTTACCACAAATGTTCTGAGATGTTTCTAGTTGGTCTCGCAAGAAACACACACGTGTAACTAGCAGTGTTTACCAAAAATTGCGATAAACAAAGCCAAAATTGATTTTTCCACCAAATTTCTCCATGTCAAACTTCGGCACTTGAAAAAATTAACATTCCAGCTGTATACATACTATAAACCGTGCACCGAGTAGGTTCCCAGGAAAGAGAGGTGGGTCACAATGGACACACTTAAATACCAAGTCTTTCCTAGCCAGAAATTTTCTCAAACAGCACTTACACAGTATCAAACTTCTTTTCTGATGTGGAAGATCAGACAAAGCTGCAACCACAGACCATACTAAAAAACTTTTACCCCACCGAACCAAAAGCTTTGATACCAGTTGTTGGGGAAAAACAACATAGAAAAATAAAAAGAGCACAATCGGAACACAAGAATTTAATGTGGAAAACTCCAAACCGGAGAAAAACCACGAACTGTTGCCTAATGACCCCAATACACCCACACTCTCCAAAGAAAATATAACTACCCCTCACAACACTCTAAGACAAGAGTATAAGAGAAAGAAAGAAAATCAAATACAACTTAAAGTGTGTTTGATTGGTGCACTTGTAAAGGAGAACTTGAGCCCCTTTATATAGCCTTGGTCTCCTTCTCCCTTCACAAAACTAGGCAATGTGGGACTATTTCAAGATGCCCAAATTACAATCAACTCCAACAGAAGCATCAGTCTTTAAGATGGGCTACTGGAACCAATTCAGCTGGCGTTGGATTTAGAGTTGGACCGAATGTTTGCCAGCAGCTGAGGCTGACAATGTGGCGAATTTGAGGAAGCTGTTGCTGGGTGTCGAACCGACAAGGGACAACGAAGATAAATGTCTTTGGCTACCGGACTCAACAAACGGCTCACAGTTAGTAGTTGTTATAAATGACTGGGTCTTTCTTTTGCAGGTAGTAACGTACAGGTGGACATACACACTGCTGATGCGTGTAAAAGGCTGTGGAAAAATGACGTGCCATCAAAAGTAATAATTTTCTCGTGGAGACTATTGTTGAACCGGATTGCAACACGTGACGCATTGTTCAGGCGTGGAATTTTAGTGTCAAACCATGACTGTTGTTGCGCTTTCTGCTTCAAGGAAAACGAAACTACAGTACATTTATTCAGCAGCTGTGTATTCTCTGAAAGGGTGTGGAGGTTGGTGTGGTTATCTTAATATATGCAAGTATACATAGTCACACAAGTAATAAAGTGATAAGAAAGGTCGAACCCACAGGGATTATGTATTGTAAATTTTTGTAGTTCAAAGTGTACACTTAGTGTGTCTACACTATTCAGTATTTTTGGTTTGGAGTTTTCAAAGTAAGTAAAAATAATAATAAGCAATAAAATGTGTGAGAAATCAGTTGGAAAAAGTAGTTGAGATGTTTTCACCAAGTACTTTACTTCTAAGTGTTTTAATGGAGTATGTAGTGTGGGAACACTGGATGTAGGTGCATCAGTTTGTGCCTTTCAGCACTTCTCTTCAGAGTTTCATTACAAGCTCTTATGATCTTTGTTTTTTACAGTAAAGAAAGGTTTGTCAATTCCTCCCTTGCCTCCTAACAATGATCCAAGTTGCTAAATAGGTTCACTCTTGTAATTTTATTATCCTAAGGACTATGCTATCCTATGTCTAGGTTTTAGCATGTATTTAACAAAGTTTCCTTTATTAAATACTTGTCCCTATTAACTCTTGAGTTCATAAATGTAGCCCATGTCTGCTGCTACAAGTTTTACCTATTCTAAAGTGATCAATTCCAGAATAAGTTGAAAGAAGTATTATGCAAGAGTTTAAAGTGTTTACACTACATAAACCATAATAACATATTTAGAAGTTCATTACAGGGTTAGAACATCTCAACTTAAGGGAATTTAGCTCATGTTACTCATGTTATAAAGCAAAGAATATGCAAAGAACATAAGTAAATGAATAATAAAGCAAAAGATCTTAAAAGAGTAGAGATTACTTGAATAGAAGATCTTTTGCATTAAGTTCCCAAGTTGAAGTACAATAAAGATTTCTTACACGAATTTCTTCAAAGTAGAAGTGAAGGGAATGGTTGTCAAGCACTTCCTCACCTTCCTCTCCTTAGAAACTTGAAATGAAAATAAACTAAACCTAAACTAAGCGATCCTTTCAGAAAACAAAATGAAGAATTACAAATGAAAGATGAAGGATTTAAAGATGTTTTTGATAAGTGAAGATATGGCTTCTATTTATAGGCTTGAAAGCTTTCCTCTTGCAAGGGGTTTCCTTTGGCGCGAAAGATCAGCTGAGGGGACCAAACATGGTTAGTTGTAGACAACCAATCAAGCAAGCTGCACAGGTTTGGTCGCTTGCATGCATAACAAAAGATGAGGTTCATTGGAGAAGTGCCACATGTCTTTTAGATAAGTTGAGTCTTGCAACTTGATTTTTATGTGTATCGCCGACTTCTGCAAGTGGCTTAGCTCTAGGTGGCTAGGCATGACGTCACAAATCAAGTGTGGAAGCATTGAAATGGTCTTTGGATGTTTTGGCACAAACTGCAGAATTTAGCAGGTGTTGGCAGTGTTTCCACTCCTAGTGTTTCCACTCCTGGTGTTTGGCAGTGTTTCCACTCCTGCAGTAGCTGCACTGAACAAAAACATCAAACCTAACAAGATTTGTGCATTTTGCCTAGATCATTGCCCTTTATCCATTTGAATATTTAGAATGTTGTTCCTTGATAAATAAGCTATAAATATATATAAATGTTCTTGAAAATAAGCAATAACTCAAGCTTAATTGTATGAATAACTCTATATAAAGTAGAGTTATCACACCCCCAAACTTAAATTGTTGCTTGTCCTCAAGCAACGACAAGAAACAAAACACAAGACTTATATAATTATGAAGACATCTCAACTCATGTTTTTCAAGAAGTGTTTGAAGTGTATTGTAATGAGCCTTTCTCTTTTGGTGCTTTTTCTTCCATGCCCTTGCTTTAAAACATTCAGAGTTATAAAAACTCATTTGTGTGAGTGTGTGGCCCATTGAGTTTCTAATTCGTTCCATAACTGAACAAAGAGTTTTTCCTTAGCTTTTTGAAAAAGATGGAACTCTTTTGGTCACTCTTAGAGATTTTTCAAAATATGGCCGAGACTAACAATTTCTTCAAGTATTTAGGGGACTCTTAAGCACAACAAAGGGCTTTTGGTGCTCCAACTTGTTGAGCCAATACCTTATTTCTATTCTTGGTGTTTGATTTTTGTTGATGTAATGCAGTGAGTGCAAAAACATCATTTTTGGATTGTAGGTTCACCTTATTTTGAGTGTAGGTGCCTTTTGATGTAGATGGTGTTGGCACACTAAGTGTTGCCACACTTGGAACTCTTTGAGTATTTTTGGTAGCGTACACTGCCCTCCACGTGCATTTTCTTCTTTTTCTTGGTTTGTTTTTCTTTTCTTTTTCTCTTTGAACTTTGTTCATATTTTTCAAACCAAATTGCACTTAAGGGACAGGTTCAGTTTATATGACTCAGGCAAGTGTAGCTCATTTTTGGGATATTTTTGGTATTCTTGAGTGGTTTTGACACTTGTGGCTTGCACTCTTCAAGCTGTCACATTTTGGCCTTTGTATTCATGGAATTTCCCCCAAACTTAAGTCTTTATGCTCTTCTAAATTTTTAATGAAAATCTAATTTTGACCTCAAATTTCCAAAATTTCCTTGGCTTTAGATAGCTCTTGATCTAGCATGGTTCTTTTCAAAACTCAATCTTGTTGTGTCAAAGTATTTATAAAATTGATCATTTTTAGAAAACAAGGCTTTTCATTCAAAATTCAAATTATTGATACACTTCTTCAATTTTTGAGAAAAAGATGAATTGATCATGTTTCATATTTATTTAAGTTTTTTAAAACATACATATGATGTACTTTAGTTCTTCTATTTTTTTGAAAACATTTTTGATCATGTCATTTGCATGTTTTGTTAAGTACATCTAAACACACATACTAATATTGCATATTCACATACATATACTACTAAGACATTCATAGCATATATTAGTTTTCACATAGTGCATATTTAGTTCAAAAGATATACTATTCTCCACTCTCCCCCCCCCCCCCCCCCCAACTTAAAGATGAGCAGTGTCCTCACTGCTCTAAGTTTAGGAAATAGGGGAGTACTAAATTTGGGAGAAACAAACAAAAGTATTTAACACATAGCAACAGCTACCACATAGTATTTAAAACAGTTGAAAGTAAAGCAAAATATAGTTTTAGGAAAAACATTAAAAAGTATCCTTTTACTCTTTGTTTTGGAATCTGGGGCTGGCTCTCACAGCAGGGCTATGCTTGGCTCTTGTCTTCTTTGGCTTCTTAGCAGTGGCCACATCAGAGGTAGGCACACCAGGATCATCTACAGTAGCCTCAGGCATTTCTGCCTCTTCAGGTGTAGCTTCTGCAGGAACATCTGGTGTAGCCAGTGTTTGGACTTCAGGTGCAGGTACACCACTCTGCACTGGAGTGTGTTCTGTTTGTTGCTCAATTCCCTCTGGTTGTTGCTCTGCTACCTTCTCAGTTTGTTTTTCAGTTTCTTTATTTGTTGCCTCCTCATTTGCTTCCTTGTCACCAGTTTCTGCTCCTGTACCCTGTTCAGCATAGAGAGAGGACATTGTCCACATTGTCTTTGTTGGAGCTGGCTTCATTGTTCTTCTTGTGTATCCCAGCATCTGTTTCTTCTCTGCTAAGGCCTTCAGAACTGTAGAGATTGTTGCTGCAGGACTAGTTGCCATGACTGTTGATTTCTTTGAAGCTTCTACAGTTGGTGTGGGAACACTAACAGACTCCTTGACAGTATCTGCCTGCATCTTCATCTCTGAACCTGCTTTGCCTTTCTCTTTCTCAGGCTCTTCAATGAGTACCTGCATTTGAACTTTCTCAGAAACAATGTTAGTTGGCTCAATAGGTTCTGTTGGTAGGGTGGGTGCTTTCTGGGATGGGATGGTTGTATCTGCTTGTGCATCTTGTTTTGGATTTTCAGATTGGGGAGTATTTTCTGGTGGAGGTGTGGGTGATTTTGGTGTTGAAGTGTGACTAGGGGAATGGTGGGTGGTGGGGGATGGAATGTTGGTTTGTGATGGTGGTGAGGGGGTGTTTGATTGCTGTTGTGATGGTGGTGATGGTGGTTGGGCTTCATTTGTAGATTTCTTCCTTAATTCATACTTTCTTCAAGCACTAGCTTCCATATCATCACTGCCATCATCATCACTGTCACTAACTTCCAGTGACTCAGATTCATCCTCCTCTGCATCCTTTTCAATATCCTTCACAGCTTGCCTTGCCTCTTCATCTTCTTCAGTATCTTCATCACTCACTTCTTCAATTTCTTCCTCCACTCTTGGTTTCTTTCCCTTCTTTTCTTTCTCAGTATCTCTCTTTCTCTTTGCTCTCCTCTCTTTCTTAACAGTTACTTCTTCTTCTTCCTCCTCCACTTCTTCTTCCTCATCAATCACCCAATTAGGAAAAATTGGGGATTCTAGTTCTGCTTCAGGGTCATCCAACTTTAATTTCAACCACTCATGCTGTTCTCTTTGAAATTTCCAGACAGCTTGGAGTTTCTGCACCAGGTGTTCAGACACTTCCTGCTCTACAGTACTTCTAATTCTCACTGACCTCACTCTTTCCTTAACTTCAGCAGACAGACCACTAGGAGGGGTTTTTCTATAGACTTTTTCTAGATCAGTAGCAACAACTCCTTGCTTTTGACACAGTTCAGTGATTAAGCATGGGAAATATAAGAGTCCAGATTCCTTGGCTTGACATTCTACAATTTCTCTAGCTATCAATTTCCCTATGTCTACATTATCCTCACATAGGATTGAATCAATAAGAATCAACCTATCTTTAGATAATGTAGAAGTGTGTGAAGTAGGGAGAATTGATGTATCAATGAATAAATGCCAGCTACCAAGTTCAAGGATTAAATCACCAGTTTTAAGTTTGAATTCAGTATTTGTGAATTTCTCCCACTGAGATCCTTCTATTGCTACTCTTTCTTTGATTTTAGTCATTTGCTTCTTTCCATAAGTCTCTAGTTTTACCTCAAATGCATTACCAGTGTATGTGAGATCATAGTGCTTATTGATTCTAGCAGGGTCAAAGAAAACTTTCTTACCTCTAACCTTGGAGAAAAATACAGTACCTCCTCTGTTATTCTGAATTCCTGAGTAGAATTCTCGCACCAATTGCTCCAAGTAGTAGGCTCGGGTTTGAACAAATCTTTCCCAATGCAAGTTGTTGATAGTGGAGAGGAATGAATGATGAGCCTTTGCGAAGTTGAAACCACGCTCAGGCAGGAACTTCATGTTCCAAAAGTGCTCACATCCAGGGATTGCTTCCATTGATGCTAGTGCTCCTAGTTTTCCCTTTTTCGCATGAGTTTCCACACCAGATCCTTTCCCCGTGTTCTTAGAGGCAGCTTGTTTCTTAGCCATTTATGATTTTGAGCGTTTGAGACTGAAAAACTGTTTGTGAGTGGAAAGGATTTTGATCGGTTTTGTGAGAGGGACGAAAAGAATTGAAATTTAGGATATGTGAAAGGGTTAGTGGGATTGGTAGTTGAGGGTTATAGCCGTTAGGTTATGTGGCCTAACATGCAAGCCAACGCGTGGAAACTTAGACTTAACACGCCACTTTCTAACCCTTGATCAGAGATGATTCCACTAAGTTGATGATTTGTCAAGTGAACTGTTTTCTTCTAAATTTTTCTAACACCAGAGTAGGCAGTGTGGCTGCATCAAGTGTGGAAACACCAAGTGTGGAAACACTGGCTACTCTGTTGTCCTGTTTTTCCTGCAAAATAACAAAACATGAAATTGCACAAAATAATAATATTAACTATATAGTGATGGGTTGCCTCCCTCAAGCGCTTGTTTTAAGAGTCTTACAGCCTGGCTTGTACCTTGGTCTAAGGTTTTGCAAAGTGAGTGGTGATCTTGTCTCTCTCTACATGCTCTCCATAGTACATTTTCACTCTTTGTCCATTTACTTTGAAAGTGGTATCAGTGGTTGCATCATATAGATCAACTGCACCATGGGGGTAGATTTTAACTAATTTGAATGGTCCTGACCATCATGATCTCAGTTTTCCAGTGAAGAGTTTCAACCTAGAATTGTACAACAGAACCATTCCTCCTTCTTTAAGTTCTCTCCTTTGGATTTTCTTGTCATGCCATACTTTGGTTTTAGCTTTATAAATTTCTGCATTCTCATAGGAGAAATGCCTAAATTCTTCTAATTCATTTAGCTCAAGAAACCTTTGCTCTCCTGCCTTTTTGAGATCAAAATTCAACTTTTTGATAGCCCAATATGACTTGTTCTCTAATTCAACAGGGAGATGACATGGCTTGCCATAAACTAACTTATAGGGGGACATTCCTAATGGAGTTTTAAATGCAGTCCTATATGCCCATAATGCTTCATCTAAGTGTAAGGACCAATCTTTTCTATTTGGTCCAACCATTTTCTCAAGCATTCTTTTTATTTCCCTATTTGAAAGTTCAGCTTGTCCACTTGTTTGTGGGTGATAGGCAGTAGCAATCTTATGTTTCACTCCATATTTTGCAAGAAGATTTTCAATAAGTTTGTTGCAAAAATGTGAGCCTTCATCATTGATGATTGCTCTTGGAGTGCCAAATCTTGAAAAAATATTTCTTTGGAGAAATTTGCTAACAGATTTAGCATCATTATTTGGCAGTGCTACAGCCTCAACCCATTTAGACACATAGTCTACAGCCACTAAAATGTATTCATTGCCAAAAGAAGGTGGAAAAGGACCCATGAAATCCATGCCCCAAACATCAAAAAGTTCTATTTCTAGAATATTAGTCCTAGGCATTTCATGTCTATTAGATATATTACCACTTCTTTGACATTTATCACAGGTTTTGACCATATAATAAGTATCTTTAATTAGAGTAGGCCAGAAATAACCTGATTGAAGTACCTTAGTTGCTGTTCTTTGGCTTCCAAAGTGACCTCCATATGGTGCAGCATGACAATGCAGGAGCACTGCTTGCTGTTCTTCTTTAGGAATGCACTTTCTCATGATTTGATCAGGACATATCTTGAATAGGTAAGGGTCATCCCAATAGTATTGTTTTACTATGTGGAAGAACCTTCTTTTCTGTTGATAGTTCATGTCACATGGTACAATTTTGCTTACAAGGAAGTTTACTATGTCTGCATACCATGGTGTTGAAGCATGAGGTGTGGCCACACTGAGTGCAGAAACACTGGTTGCATTCATGGTAATTGCTAGTAATTTCTCATCAGGGAAACTTTCCTTGATTTCTTCAATACATCATTAGCCAGTTCAGTTCCTGTCTCCTTCCCTGTGATATTTTATGTGCTTTTGTCAGCCATTGAGCAAGTGAGTTCTTTTGTACCTGCATTATTACTTTCAAGTCTAGAGAGATGATCAGCCACTTGGTTCTCTACTCCTTTCTTATCTCTTATTTCAAGATCAAATTCTTGAAGTAATAGAACCCATCTTATTAGCCTAGGTTTTGCATTTTTTTAGAAATCAGATACTTGATGGCAGAATGGTCAGTGTACACAATTACTTTGGTGCCAACCAAGTATGATCTAAATTTTTCAAAAGCAAAAACCACTGCTAATAGTTCTTTTTCTGTTACAGTGTAGTTCATTTGAGCTTCAATGAGTGTTTTGCTAGCATAGTATATGGTATGAAATACTTTGTTATACCTTTGCCCTAGAACTGCTCCTACTGCAAAGTCACTAGCATCACACATAAGCTCAAAAGGTTTACTCCAGTCAGGAGTGACTACAACTGGTGCTGTAACTAAAGCTTTTTTTAATTTTTGAAATGATTCCATACAAGTTTCATCAAAGTGAAAATGTACATCATGTTGCAAGATCACACATAATGGTTTTGAAACTTTTGAAAAGTCTTTGATAAATCTCCTATAGAATCCTGCATGACCTAAAAAACTTCTAATCCCTTTGATTGTTGATGGAGGTGGTAGTTTCTCAATTACCTCTATCTTTGCCCTATCCACTTCAAGACCTTTTTTAGATATTTTATGACCAAGCACAATACCTTCTTTTACCATGAAATGACATTTTTCCCAATTAAGCTCTAGGTTAGTGTCTTCACACCTTTGAAGAATTTCTTCTAAGTTTGAAAGACACAATGAGGATGTTTCTCCAAAAACAGAAAAGTCATCCATGAAGACTTCCATTGATTGCTCAATGAAGTCAGAAAAGATTGACATCATGCATCTTTGAAAGGTAGCAGGTGCATTACAAAGTCCAAAAGGCATCCTTCTAAAGGCAAAAGTGCCATAAGGATAAGTAAAGGTGGTTTTCTGTTGATCTTTAGGTTCAATTACTATTTGATTATATCCTGAATAACCATCTAAGAAACAATAGAATTCCTTTCCTGCTAACCTATCTAACATTTGATCTATAAAGGGTAAGGGGAAATGATCTTTCTTAGTGGCCTTATTGAGTTTTCTGTAATCCATACAGATTCTCCACCCTGTTACAGTTCTGGTTTGGATTAATTCATTATTTTCATTGGCTACAACTGTGACTCCACCCTTTTTAGGAACACATTGCACAGGACTAATCCATGCACTATCTGAAATAGGGTAGATAATACCAGCATCTAGCCATTTAATTATTTCCTTCTTAACAACCTCTTTCATTATGGGATTTAATCTTCTTTGCCCTTCTATGCTATTTTTAGAATTTTCTTCTAAAATTATCCTATGCATGCATGTTGAGGGGCTAATCCCTTTAATATCAGACATTTGCCAACCTATAGCTTTTCTATGTTTTTTCAAGGTGTTAATTAAATCAAGCTCTTGTTCTAAAGATAGATCAGAAGCTATGATTACAGGAAGAGTATCATTCTTACCTAGAAAAACATATTTTAAATGCTTAGGTAGTTCTTTCAATTCTAGCTTAGGAGGTTGTTCAACAGAAGGTACATTTTCTTTAAGGTTGGGATCTTCTAAATTAAGAGATTCATAAGTTCTAGCTCATACCTTAGGTGTAGCTTGTTCCTTGGGCAATATGCTTTCTTCAATAAATTCCTCTGCAGGGAATGCAGAAACATCAGGTGCTAGTGCATTAGCAAGGTGATCATACTGCTTGTGGAACTGCTTCTCTACCAATTGATCAAGTGAGATTGATGAACACTCTTCACTCTCCTCTGCAGGATACTTCAAAGCATTCAAGACATTGAATTTTACTTCTTGATCATTCACTCTCATGGTTAGCTCTCCTCTTTGCACATCTATCAGTGTTTTCCCTGTTGCCAAGAATGGTCTTCCAAGTATGACTGGCACTTCTTCATCTGCAATGAAATCAAGTATAACAAAATCTGCAGGAAACACAAATTTGTCAACTTGCACCAATATATCCTCAATAATTCCTTCTGGATATGCAATTGATCTATCTGCCAAAGATAGTGTCAATGTGGTAGGTTTAGCATTTCCAATCCCTAGCTTTGTGAAGATAGATTTGGGCATCAAATTGATGCTTGCACCTAAATCACACAATGCTCTTCCTGTATAGTACTTACCTATTGAAAAATGGATTGTAAAGCTACCTGGATCCTTTAGCTTCCTAGGAATTTTGTTTTGTAAAATCAGACTACATTCTTTTGACATAACAACAGTTTCAAATTCCCCTAATCTTCTTCTTTTAGAAAGCACATCTTTCATGAATTTGGCATAGTTTGGCATTTGTTGAAGTGCCTCTATCAAGGGAACATTGATATGCAATTGTTTTAAAACATCTAAAAATTTACTGAATTGCTTCTCCTCATGTATTTTTTTCAATCTTTGAGGAAAAGGAGGAGGAGGGTATTCTGGTACTAACCTTGGAGTAGGAGATGTAGGAACACCAGGTGTTTCTGCATCTTGAGAATTTTTTTCATTTTTATTTTTTTCTCCCTTCTCTGTACCTTCAAGCTCATATGGTTCTGTTAGATCCTTGCCACTTCTCAAAGATATTGCTTTGACCTGCTCCTTACATTGCCTTTGTGAGGGTGAAGCTTCTGTGTTTGATGGCAAAGTACCTGCTGGTCTTTGCTGCAAAGCAGTTGCTAATTGCCCTACTTGGTTCTCTAGGTTCTTAATTGATATATCATGAGCTTGCCTAGCAGTTCTAGTTTCACTAATGAATGATCTAAGCAATTCTTCTAGAGAGTTGGCACTGGCAGGTGGGTTTGATCTTTGTTGGCTTTGAGGTAGGAATCCAGGAGGAGTACTTGGTGCAGGAGCACTTTGTGCAGGTGCATTAGAATTGTTCCACCTAAAATTTGGGTGGTTCTTCCATCCTGGATTGTAGGTATTAGAGTAAGGGTTGTTATTTTTATTGTAACCTACATAATTGACAGAGACAGGGTTGCTAGGACATTCTTCATATAGATGGCCTCCTCCACAATACACACAACTTGTAGTTCCTTGAGGGGCTTGTTCTATAGCTGCTGCAGTGTTTTCTTTAGGTGTTGCTACACTAGATGTAGGTGCACTAGTGCACTATTTGATCAGATTGGTTAAAGTGGCTACTTGAGCAGATAGGGCTGATATATCATTAATCTCATGTACTCCAGAGGTTCTCTTTTGAGCACTTACCCTCTCAGTAGGCCAACTTGAACCATTTGTAGCAATTTTGTCAATAAGATCACATGCTTCATTATAAGACATATTCAAAAGAACACCACCAGCTGATACATCAAGCATCACTATGGTTTGTGGTTCTAGACCATTGTAAAAAGTTTCCATTTGTATAATGACAGGTAAACCATGATGTGGACATTTTCTTAGAAGCTCTTTCCATCTTTCCCATGCTTCAAACAATGATTCAAATACTTTTTGCCTAAAAGATGTAATATCATGTCTCATCCTAGCATTTTTAATAGGAGGAAAATATTTGCTTAAGAATTTTTCAGCTAATTCATTCCATGTATGAATAGAATTGGGCTCCATAGAATTTAGCCATGATTTAGCCCTATCTTTCAAAGAGTATGGAAATAACTTAAGCCTAAATGCATCCTCACTAATACCAGGAATGATAAAGTTACTACAAACTTCTATGAATTGCTTTAAATGCTCATGGGGATCTTCATGTGGAGATCCACCAAATTGACCAATTGTTTGCAACATTTGAAACATCATAGGTTTAAATTCAAAATGAACAGCATCAATTTGAGGTCTAGCAATACTAGTTTGTATGTGCTGCTGGTCATATTGAGCATAGTCTCTCATAGGTCTATCTCTATCATTAATCATACCTATTGGTCCCATTTGAATGAATTGTTGTCTGTGATCTGGTCCACCTTCAGTTTGTTGATGTGAATTAGGTCCTCCTCTTACTGAGGCATTTTCACTGTGGTGAGACATTGTTCTGCAGTCTTGTTGTTTTTGTCTTTGTTGTCTTAGCAATCTCCTAAATCTTCTCTCAATTTCTGGATCACAATCAAATTCTGGTGGTCTATCTCTGGGCATAAACTAGTGTTTCCACACTGAGTGTTTCTGCACTAAGTGTTTCTGCACAGAAAACAGAATACCAGTAGTACTAATAAAACACTAAATTAACAATCTAAACAACAAAATTTTACTATAATCCCCGGCAACTGCGCCAAAAACTTGGTGTGGTTATTTTAATATATGCAAGTATACATAGTCACACAAGTAATAAAGTGATAAGAAAGGTCGAACCCACAGGGATTATGTATTGTAAATTTTTGTAGTTCAAAGTGTACACTTAGTGTGTCTACACTATTCAGTATTTTTGGTTTGGAGTTTTCAAAGTAAGTAAAAATAATAATAAGCAATAAAATGTGTGAGAAATCAGTTGGAAAAAGTAGTTGAGATGTTTTCACCAAGTACTTTACTTCTAAGTGTTTTAATGGAGTATGTAGTGTGGGAACACTGGATGTAGGTGCATCAGTTTGTGCCTTTCAGCACTTCTCTTCAGAGTTTCATTACAAGCTCTTATGATCTTTGTTTTTTACAGTAAAGAAAGGTTTGTCAATTCCTCCCTTGCCTCCTAACAATGATCCAAGTTGCTAAATAGGTTCACTCTTGTAATTTTATTATCCTAAGGACTATGCTATCCTATGTCTAGGTTTTAGCATGTATTTAACAAAGTTTCCTTTATTAAATACTTGTCCCTATTAACTCTTGAGTTCATAAATGTAGCCCATGTCTGCTGCTACAAGTTTTACCTATTCTAAAGTGATCAATTCCAGAATAAGTTGAAAGAAGTATTATGCAAGAGTTTAAAGTGTTTACACTACATAAACCATAATAACATATTTAGAAGTTCATTACAGGGTTAGAACATCTCAACTTAAGGGAATTTAGCTCATGTTACTCATGTTATAAAGCAAAGAATATGCAAAGAACATAAGTAAATGAATAATAAAGCAAAAGAACTTAAAAGAGTAGAGATTACTTGAATAGAAGATCTTTTGCATTAAGTTCCCAAGTTGAAGTACAATAAAGATTTCTTACACGAATTTCTTTAAAGTAGAAGTGAAGGGAATGGTTGTCAAGCACTTCCTCACCTTCCTCTCCTTAGAAACTTGAAATGAAAATAAACTAAACCTAAACTAAGCGATCCTTTCAGAAAACAAAATGAAGAATTACAAATGAAAGATGAATGATTTAAAGATGTTTTTGATAAGTGAAGATATGGCTTCTATTTATAGGCTCGAAAGCTTTCCTCTTGCAAGGGGTTTACTTTGGCGCGAAAGATCAGCTGAGGGGACCAAGCATGGTTAGTTGTAGACAACCAATCAAGCAAGCTGCACAGGTTTGGTCGCTTGCATGCATAACAAAAGATGAGGTTCATTGGAGAAGTGCCACATGTCTTTTAGATAAGTTGAGTCTTGCAACTTGATTTTTATGTGTATCGCCGACTTCTGCAAGTGGCTCAGCTCTAGGTGGCTAGGCATGACGTCACAAATCAAGTGTGGAAGCATTGAAATGGTCTTTGGATGTTTTGGCACAAACTGCAGAATTTAGCAGGTGTTGGTAGTGTTTCCACTCCTAGTGTTTCCACTCCTGGTGTTTGGCAGTGTTTCCACTCCTGCAGTAGCTGCACTGAACAAAAACATCAAAACTAACAAAATTTGTGCATTTTGCCTAGATCATTGCCCTTTATCCATTTGAATATTTAGAATGTTGTTCCTTGATAAATAAGCTATAAATATATATAAATGTTCTTGAAAATAAGCAATAACTCAAGCTTAATTGTATGAATAACTCTTTATAAAATAGAGTTATCAGAGGTCTGTGAGTTTATTGTTGGGGGTGGATGCTGGTCAGTGCGGTGACATAATGCATAACTTCGTGGCATTTGGAAAACTGTTAATAGGAAAGAAACGAAGAGGGGTCAAGCATCTTATTTGGATTGCGGTGGTTTAGAACTTATGGGTGGCTAGGACTAATGTTATTTTTAAAGGTGAAGTTGCAAATGTAAATTTCACTGTCTTGTCGGCAAAATATACTTCTTAGGGTTGGTTCATAATAAGGAAGAGAAGAAATAGTGGGGTATCTTTGTCGGATTGGCTCAATTGTCCTATGGGGTGTCTACTCTCTGTGTAATGTTGCCTCTTCTTGAATTGCTCCATAAAGTTCACTCTGGGAGGTGCAAGTTAGTGCAAGCAATTACTGATATATGGAAGGATTCCTACTGCTGGTGTATAGTTGGAGCCTCTGTTGACGTGTGTTGGTGTTTGTTTTGGTTAGCTTCATGTACAACAACTTGAGGACAACCTTGTGGGTCTTGTTTGTTTTGCTATGTTGCTCTTAGTATGTACTGATTCATTTAGATGGGGGTAGTGATCAACTGTTGCAGCATGTATCATTTGTTAGTGCTTGTGGGTGTCGGGGTACTCTTTTTCCTGCCGGGGTTTTTTCCCCAAAGGGTTTTGGCTCCAGTAGGTTTTAATGAGGCCCACTGTGTCTTCCATTGTATCGGGTTGGTGCACCCCTTGTGCCCCTATAACACCTTAAGATCACAACTAGGTGAACTAAAAGCATTAACATAATCATAACTCATCAGAGTATAACCTGCTCATAATGTTGGACCAAATTAAAACTAAAGCGGATTGAAACCACTTGACATAGCTTTGAGATGAAAATTTCTCAAATACAAATCCGAATAAGTACTTAATAGGTACAGATTCGATATAATAAACATGACTATGGTCCAACTATAAGACAAAGTTTATGAAAACTACATGACCTTGACTATAATTCAAGGATTTAGATCCAAAATACATGATAAGGGAAATAAAGCAAATATATCATAAAAATCTCAAAAGGATCTTCCATCCCACTGAGTAGCTAAGGCATCCGCTACTTCTCCTCAGTATGCTTTGCTTTACCCTATATATCTTAAAACACCACATAAAGACAGTGAGATTACAAATCTCAATGAGTTCTTTCGCGCCCCCTTACAATTTCTCTCTCTCGGTGTTTTCCTTGTCTGTGTCTTGTTTCTATGGCTTAGCACAATCCGAGAAATCAAATCACTCAGTTTCAACGGAAACCCCAATTCGTATAGCTATACTGAATAATGCCAGAGCCCTAGCTTCGGGATGATGACTTCCCTCCACTAGGTGTGCTACAATGGATTTTGGGATAGTCATCCCCATGGTAATTTGTACTTTTTACTTTAACTTAGACACTTAGGTCTTTTATTTGACACTTGGTTGTATTCACACTCGTTACATCATGGTTCGGTTCATTATTAAATCCTAACATAACAAAACTCATATTGCATCGTGATACTACTTGAAATGTAACATATCTTTGTTTAGTAATCATTGGAAAGGGTTGGGAAATGAGTTAGGAAAGGATTTGGAGTCCAAAGGAATAGCATTTGAGGTCCTTTAAAACAAGTGGCAGAAGGTTCGGCCCGGTCCGGGCTCAAAAGCGCACGGACAGGGCTTGTTAAAAATTTTCGCAACAAGCCATCAGGAGGGGGTGCACGGTCCGAGCCTAGGGACGCACGGACAGGGCTCCTCCACCAGCATTCTAAAAATCGTGACTTTCGTGTAAAATTTCGCTATTCATCAATTCCGATACTTACCCCACTCCGTTCCTAACTTAACAACACTCAAATACAGTATAATTATCAACTCAAAACATTCAATTAAAATCACATCAAACACAATCAAATTGCAATTCACTTTACAAGCACTATTTCAGCATTCACAAACTTCCCAATGAACCTTTTTGAAGAATTTTCATGAATCAATTAACATGCATTACAAAAAAACTGTGAAGAACAACGTGCAACAAACAATACTTCAAACAAACTTCTATTAATCGAAGAATCACCTTTGTAGAGCAGAAATTGGAAATGCAAGCCAGAAATCAAGTTGACAACACCAACAATAGCTCCTATAACCTCAATCTTCTACCCCAGCTCTCAAATCTGCTAGTGTGTAACTTTGATCAACAATATTGATAGGAATCTACAAGAAACTAGCTCCCATTGTCATAGGAAATCCCTAAAATCAGAGTTCCCAACTATTCCCAACTTGGGAGTTTTCGCAAATGGTGAGAGTTTTTTGGGGAAGAGGATGAACCAGCTGAATTTGATGGTTCTCTAGCTCTCTAATGGTGATGGAAAGAGGGATTGTTCAGTGGAACTGAAAACTTGAGTGAGGGTTGTGAGACTTTTCCTTTTCTTTTCTCCCTCTTCTCTCGCAAACTCTCTCTTTTCTCTCTTCTTGGTTTTCTTTCCTTTACTTTTATAATAGTGATGAGTGAGTGAAGTGAGGGAGTGTGTGTTGTTTTTATTGAAATCAGCTGGTTGGGTGTGAAGTGAGGGAATGTTGGGTATTGGAAATTCCTAAAATACCCTTATACTCTTCCTCTATTCCTATGTGGCCGGCCCCAACTTCCTCAATTAATTAAATTAGCAACCAACACAAAATACACACAATGTCACATATAGGTAAATTTGACTATAAATTATTGACTCACTTAACAACAATTAACCCACTTACAATTAAAATTTTTACTAACCAATATAATTAAAACAATTATTTTAGGGATGTTCATGACGGAACCAAAAACGATCAGAAAGGGCAACATGAAAACAAGCGTCTTTTATTCAGAACGATTTAGACAGAATATCGATCGGAAATGCAAGATTTAGCGACGAATCTCTGTTAGTCGGTAATGTTCGTAGGTAATAATCGTTATTCTTGTAGTGGCTCTATTTGGCAAAGTCAATCTGGTAGCTTATAGCGGATAAGCTCATGTGTTTGGAAAAAAGCGGATAGTAAATAAGCTAGCAGATAGCGGATAAGCTAACTTATAGTGGTTGAACTGATAGCTGATAGTGGATAAGCTAGCGGATTGAATTTAAAGTGATTGGTAAAATTACCGGTTGAACTAGCTTATTAATATAAAATGACATAAATAGACATTTGTAATTAGTGTTTAAATATGAGAGAGAAAATTCATTTAATGGAGGATAAATGAGGAATTTAATTAAAGTAACAAGGGTAAAAATGCGAGGAAAAAATGAAATGCTTTAAGCTATAAGCTCAAACGCTACTTCAAGTAGCATTTCAAAAAAAGACTATAAGCTAATAATAAATGATATAAGCTAGTCATGCCAAACACTTACAAAAGACTTATCCGCTATAAACTAGCGGGTTAACATTGCCAAACAAGTCTTACAAAAGACTTATCTGCTATAAGCTATCCACTACAAGCTAGTGAATTTACATTGCCAAACATAGTCATAATGTCATTCAACACCACCTGGGAAACCCCTTTAGACACACTCGCCATTAAACAAATGAAAGTTAGCTGACAAATTGAGCTTGAGCTTATAACATTTTATTTTTTCCTCTCTAGCTTACTACGGCAAAACTAGCCTCCACTTCTACATTTTGAATAGGTGGGTTACCCCTACCCTCATTCTCTCGGAGGAGAGGGATATCACCTATTGCTTCTCGTTCTGACCATATTGATGGCAACGATGATGGCTACTTGAGGTCCGAGAATGTTTTACCGAGCCGCGCGATGGTGCCAAATGTTAATGACGAATTTAGCACAACGGTTGATCTCCTCTTTACGCGGTGGAAAACGCATTCAAACTCCAACGGAGGGGAAGTCCCTACAAAAGACACTCTAATACCTAAGTCAATTTAGGGCTTAAAGATTTTCAGAGAGGAGAGTAAGTGCAAAAATGAGATAAAAGTAAAGTAACCAAACTTTAGGGGTCGAACCCCTTATTTATAGTGGTGCACTTTATTTGATTTGAGCGGAATCCTACCTAGTTAGGTGGACCAACTGGTGGATCACGTCAAACTTTCTAGAAGATCTAAGGCTCAGGTTTCGAGCAAGTCTACTCAGGCTATCCGACCCCTACGCTTAGTGTTTTCCATATTTGTGTTGCATATTGGTTTGGGTTGTCAACTACAGGAAATAGCTCAAACCATTGACTATCACCTCATAGGTCAGCTCGACCTAAGCTGGGACTCCGTCGAGGGAATCCTCCGTAGAACTTGGCAATGCAAGTTGGACAGTAACAATCAATATTTCAGAAATTGTCGAAGTTAGGAGACTAAAATTACCAAAAAAAACAGGAATACTTATATCACAAGTGGCATATAATAATTAGATCAAGATTGCAATTAAGCCTATATAATTTAAGAAGTTATCTTAGACCTTCAAAGTTTTCCCGCGATTTTCATAGATCCAGTGAAGTTGTAAGACATAAACTAACTTGCAAGTCTACTTTTTTCATTAATTTTTGATGTCAGGGGAAATAAAGTAGAGTTAATAGAGTTAATAACCGATTTGGTCCTCAAATTTCAAAAAAGTTCAACTTTTATGGCATGAACGTGTATATATTAATATCACAAGGTGAAAGTGGAAAAGAATAAAAGTACAATTTTTACGGGCCGTGTGTGCCTCGTGTTGCAAATTGTTTATATATTTACGTATGGTGCAACCCACGTTAAAGCTTAATTAATTTTGTGAACCATGTGAAATGTATACACTAGTTAGTAATATAAAAGTGTCTCAGATCAGATCGAATGTATCAAAGCTAAATTAATATATGTTCCCACGTCGTTAGTTTACTAAATTATACTAAATAAACTCAAGTTATTGGATC
This sequence comes from Astragalus membranaceus, assembly GCA_039519185.1. Lineage (NCBI taxonomy): Eukaryota > Viridiplantae > Streptophyta > Magnoliopsida > Fabales > Fabaceae > Astragalus > Astragalus membranaceus. The sequence continues at coordinate 178,563,878 of CM076847.1, forward strand.
CACATAATTTCAATGAAATTTAATCTAATGGCTAATAATGAATAAGGGTATTTGTGTCGCAGCCTCTTTTATTTGTATTAATTACATTAAATAATTTAATTTAATTAGCCATTAAATGGGCCAATTTTTTAGGGACAAATACAATAACAAACCAGATTTTTTTTCCACTAATTTCTCTTCCACGATTTTCTCTCTCACATTCCTCTTTCCTTTACGTTCATCTTCTTTATTCGTGTACGTTTTTTTTTTCTTTCACGGTCTTCTTCTTCATTCTTCATGATCTTTATGTTCCACACTCTTATTCGAACGCCATTACATCACGCAAAGTAAGTCTAAAAAACGCACTCACGCAAAGGAATAGGACGCCTTGTTTTGTTGCAAAAACGGACACCGTTGATCCACGCCATTGAAGCACGCTCTTCCTTTACGCCATTGATGTCTCGTTATGCAGTTGATGAACATGGGACTAATTTCAGTTTTTCACGGTTACTTACGCGTAAGTCCTTTCTTTTTCACCTGTAATATGTATGTACTCTTAATTAGGTGGTTAGAGCTCACTAACCACCTAAGGAAATAGGCTCTATTTATGAAGCCATTGAAGCACGCCAAGGAAATAGGCTCTATTTATGAATAACCAAAGTTCTGTAATTAGGTGGTTAGAGCTCACTGTTGAACCAAGGACAAACACTCTTTGTTTTGTATGATAACAAATTACATTTAGTCTACTAATGGCTGCAGTGTATAAAAGTGCAGGGACAAAATAAAGTACAGGACTTGAATCAAAGAGCAGGAAATATTAAAGTGGAGCAGCTTGGAGAAGAAGCCACCTCAGCAGTTCAAGACCTATTTGTTTATCCGCTTTCTTTAGGACACAGTGTAAGGTCCTATCACTTAAGGTCTATGACAGTTTTAGTAGTTGAGAGATGAGTTTTTCGAAACATGCATGGTGCATCAAAATAGTTGTGAAAAATATTTTATAAAATTGCATGCATGCATAAGGTGGCACCTAAACCTAAAAATAATTTTCTGGAAAGCTAGAAATCGATTTCTATCATTTTCTAAATTATGAAATCGATTTCCTAATCCTATTTTAAAGGTTGAAATCGATTTCCTTATCCTATGTTTGAAACAAAGAATCGATTCACACCTATTCATAAGCCAAAGGTAAGAATCGATTTCCTTCTATTTCAAAAGACTATGAAATCGATTTTCAAGCAATCCTATAGGCTATGAATCGATTCCTTCTCATTTTAAACAAAGTAAGAATCGATTCCTACCCTATTCAGGATGTCCTGAAAATCGATTCCCACTTATTTCCAAAGAAACAAACAATCGATTCATATGTTCTCCATATGTAAAGAATCGATTCCTCTCTTTTTTAACTAGCCATAAAATCGATTCTTAGTTCCTCTAAAATGATAAGAATCGATTCATCAACATTTTAACTTCATCAAACAATCGATTCATCATTTCTTTAAATGTTTTCTAAAAGCAAAGAATCGATTATACTATGATTTGCCTTCTCACATAAATCGATTCTTATGCATCATAAATCATTTCTACGTTTTCCTAAACCTATAAATAGGGAGGTACTTCACACTTTTCATTCCACACCTCACACCACAATTCACAACTCCTCTCTGCTTCTCACATACATTTTCTAGATCTGAGAAAGAGAGAAAATAGAGCTTCAACTTTCATATCATTTTCTATTTTCCATATCACTCATCTCTTAGTCACTATACTGTCATTATATCTGAGGTGATTGGATCATAGCTTCTATATTGTAATCTACTATTGTGGGGGTCACTTTGAAATCCTGGGATTTGTTCTTGGGTCTCTCAATCAGGAGATTGAGTTGGTTTGAAATCCTGGGAAGTTTTCTTGGGTCTCTCAATCAGGAGATTGAGTTGGTTTGAAATCCTGGGAGGTGATCTTGGGTCGTTCAATCAGGGAAGATTGAAGCGGTAGTGAAATCCTGGGAGGTGCTCTTGGGTCGTTCAATCAGGAGATTGAAGCGGTGTTGAAATCCTTAGCTAGGTGCTCGGGTTCTCAGTTCGGGGGAATTGAGATTTGCTATCTTGAAGTTGCCTGTTTGTAAAGAATTCTTCAATATAGTGGTTACCATCAAGTCCAAGGGTTGCAAAGCCTGAGGCCGAGGACGTAGGGCTTTTATCCCGAACCTCGTAAAATTCCTGGTGTATCTCTATCCCTATCTCTTTACATTTCTTATTGTTTATATCTGTCCATATTATACTATTTTACATCTATTTATAATATTGCTCAGTGGATTTATTGTATAACTATATCACTACTCTGATCTGAATCTGTTAATCTAGTTATAGTTATACTGTACTACAGATCTGTTCATCTATCATCTTCTCTATCACTACTGTAGATCTGTTATATTCAATATCATTGCGTTACTTATAAAACAACCTTATTGTGAATATTGAATATAGAGTAATCTGCCTGCTTGCATATATCTGATAAGTTTAAATCTCTTTTTTCCGCATTTGATTTAAATAAACTTATCATTTATTTTGAAAAGAATCCAAGAATTACACATAACCTTATTCACCCCCCCCCCCCCTCTAAGGTTATCGGATAGTCTAACACTCACTAACCGAAGTTCTGTAATTCTGCGGCTAGTAGTCAACTAACCGAAGTTATGTAATTATGTGGTTAGATGAAACTAACCAATGTTCTGTAATTATGTAGTTAGTGTCGTGACCGGGATCCCGACGTAGACGGCCCAAAAATCGATATTTCAGGGAGTCGCCACCCAATTTATTAAATAGGGAAAATTGAGAAAAACGTATCTTAAAATTAATGGTCTGCGTAAACTAGGTTGGATTCGGGAGTCGGTTATGCATAGGGAAGGGCGAAAACTTAATTCCACTACACCCCTAGTACATCCGTCCTAAGACAGTTACCCTAAATCTGATTGTGCAAATATAAATTACGAATTTATTTGTTTTACCCAAAAATAAAATAGTAGGGAATAATAAGGGCTAATTTAGAAAAGTTTAATTTTGACTTGACGGGGAAGCCCCGCTCCTACGTATCCTCCGGTGCAATGAGGAACTCAAAAGTCACGTAGTTCTTCCTGAAAATTTTTGTTGGTTGGTATTTTTTAATATAGGGGTTTTAGGATTATTGAGCTGTACAGCTCACCCATCCTAGAACGCTGACTGACCCGTCTGTACAGTCGACTTAGTCCCCTATTTTATAAAAATGGAGTTTTTGGAGTTTTGGAAAATGATTTGATGTGTGTTGGTTTGATTTTATTTGAATAGGGATTTTAGGACTCTTGAACCGTACGGTTCATTTATCCTAGAATGCTGACTAACCCGTCTGTACAGTCGGCTTAGTCCCCTATTTTCGAAAAATGGAGTTTTTGATTTATGGAAAGAAATATGTTTGTGTTTATTTTGATTTAGAAATTGTTTGTTTTAAATAGGGATTTTAGGACATGATCCGTAACGGTTCATTAGTAACCTAAAAAGCCGACTAACCCGACTGTACAGTCGATTTAGTCCCCTATTTATATTTTTTGAAAATGAAATATTTATCTATTTAGTTTTATAGGTTTTTTGTAAAAGGAAATAATAAAAACGAAAACAGAGAGTGCAATAGTAAAATGGGGTGCAGTTTGCAAAAAGGGAGTTGTATTATTGTTTGCTTGAATGCAAAAGTATTAAGCTCCTTTGTGTCCTAGAGGGGTCCCTTTGGGAATAGATCTAAGGCTTTTTCTATCAAGTGAACCTCTCAAAAGTTAGCTCTAAAGAGTCCTATATAAGGTTCCTAGAGCCAACGACCCCAATTAAGAACACTGATCAACAACAATAGGCAAGCTATTAGGAGTGCCAGCATTCTCAAGAGGGACCAAACTCTAGGTGAGACTTTCGTGACCACCCAACAGGACGCACATCCAGTAGGCCATCACTACGCAGTCTCGTTCTAACTTAGGTTATTCTCCAGTCCGGGTACAGGACTATTCTCACGTGTGTGCAGAAGTGTGATAGTGGAGTGTGTGTAGGAGCAAAATATTAACTATACCCACTAGCTGCAAAACAAACAAACACATATACAGAAAATAATAGTCTTCTACCCTAGGGTTTATATCAAGCATAAAATAAAGATATACAAAAAGAAACTAAAGAAATAAATAAATAATCAATAAATATGTACATAAATAAATAAATAAATAAATAAATAAACAAATAGATATAAATAAATAAATACAAAACTAACCTCAAGCTGATGAACGCGATGAACGCCGAATCGGACCGAGCAGTCTGACCAGGTCAACTGCGAACCGGACTGCTTTGGGAACCGAAAAACCGATTCCAAAAAATTACAAAATAATCAAAGACAGACTTTTTGTGTCTGGACTGCAAAGGCTAGCCCAAAAGATCACTTAATCTGCCAATGACTCCTCCACCTCCAAACCTTCACCTCTCAACCTCTTTTATAGTCAATTTCTATAGGGTTGTTGTTTCTTGCAAGCAATGTGGGACTAAAACAAGATAGAGAAAACAATTCCCACTTAGAGAACACAATTCCCGTTTTTCTCAAACCTGTCACCGTAAAAGCGCGATTCCGGATTCGTTAATTGTTGGATCGTCTTTGTTTTTTGACAGTAGGTTCGTGAGACATATATCTTCACTTTCACCGTTCGGATCGTCAAAACGAGGTCTGAGGAGAGAGAAATCGCCTTCGCAATAGCTGCAGTTTTTGGTCCGTTTTTCTCAAACCTCTCGCCGTAAAAGTGCGATTCCGGATTCGTTAACCGTTGGATCATCTTCGTTTTTTGGACACCAGGTTCGTGAGACATCCCTCTTCACTTTTACCGTTCGGATCGTCGAAACGAGGTCTGAGGAGAGAGAAATTGCCTTCGCAAAAGTAGAAAAAAAAAAAACAACCCCCGAAAATACCCAAAAAGCGACTACTTTTTTTGTAATAATAATTTTTATTATTGCACCTCCCTTTTTTTTATTTTGTAATTTGTATTATTTCATATCTATTTTATTTTTTTATTTTCGTTTTTTAATTAAAGATATTGCAACAAGAAAAATAAATTAAATTTACTTTGTAATTTTTTGAATTAGCATATATTTTTTTAATTTTTGTTTAACCACTAAAAAAAGTAATAATAACGCAAAATTAGTAAATTAGCGCAAAATGACCTATTCGAGGGATTAGGAATCAAATATACACGAAAAACGTATTTTTGTGACTTTTTGAAAAAGTAAAAAATGTACCGGTTAAAATTGAGTGTTCACAGTTAGTATTACATTTTATTGCCACATTTTTTAGTAACATGTATAACGACCAATTGCATATTTTGTATGAATAACCAAAGTTCTGTAATTAGGTTGTTAGAGCCAACTAACCAAAATTGTTTAATTCTATGGCTAGTAGTCAACTAACCGAAGTTATGTAATTCCGTGGTTAGATAAAACTAATTATGTGGTTAGTGTTACATTTTATTGCCACATTTTTTAGTAACATGTATAACGACCAATTGCCTATTTTGTATGAATAACCAAAGTTCTGTAATTAGGTGGTTAGAGCCAACTAACCAATTTTTTTAATTCTATGGCTAGTAGTCAACTAACCGAAGTTATCTAATTCTGTGGTTAGACGAAACTAACCAATGTTTCGTACTTATGTGGTGGTTTTTGATTTTTTTGTTGCGGTTCAGGGTTGTCAGGGTTTAGATGAAAATCAATGTTTTTTGGCAGTTTTTTAATTTGAAAAAATTGAATTCCATGATTTTAGGCATTTAATGTGTTGAATTGATGAATGCACGATTTTTGGAAGGAATCCCATATTTTTCGGTTACATTATCTCCTGATATTGATTAATCTTTTTTTTTAATTAATAGGCAAATTACTTATATACCCATTTAGTAAGAAATACTAAACATTTGTTTAGTATTGTAAGTCATACTCGTTTCCACATGTTTCGATATTTTTTTTGTCGTCAACAATTTTTTTTGTAAAAAAAAAAGTAGTGATTGTTTCTATAAGATAATTTTTGAAAATTGTATGTTGAAATTCACAATAGATCGATAAAAGTTAATATAAATTGATACTAATTTAACTTTTTTAACTTTGTAATTTCTAGAGTTTTGGTATTTTAGATTTTTTTCCTCAGGAAATATGTATTCTAAAATGTTTATATTTTTTTTAGAAAATATTATAGAATATTTTTCTGGTACTTTTAGGGTGAAGGATCAACTAAGTTCTTCACTGTTGAACCACTTATATTAACCGTAGAATGTAGTATAAAATTTTATCAATGGTTTAGAGCTAATAGTGCATAATTCATTTTTAACAAGTCATAGTATTTTATAATATATCCAACGATTAATTTTAATGGTACACCAATTTGAGTTCCCTAAAAATCAGTTTCGAAAATGTCAGTAACTAATTAAAAATATTGTTAATATCGGTTACTGAATCAAACTTTTCTGAAATTTAAGAAATCAAATTGACTATTGACTCAAATAAAGTACAATATTTTCTATACTCTGAAGTCCAGATTTGTAGATCGAAAGGCATAAACGTGTATGCACATTGTGGGGTAAAGATTGTGGGGAAAATAACAAATAACAAATAAAATAAATCATCGGTGAAGATTGTTTGACACCATTGTGGGGTGTGTGCGCATGCCGTCCAAGTTTTGTTTTTTGATAGGCAATGTTAGTGGGGGTGGGTGAAATGTTAGTTTCTGGGAGTTGAACTCGTGACCTCCTTTTTGCACTCTTTTTGGTGCACTCCTTCGATGTCCCTTAGCTCGCCAACTGAGCTACCTACTTTTGAATCATTCCATCCAAGTTGCATCAACAGAAAACGAGCAGGCATACACATGCGGTGCAAATTGTGAAGGTATCAAAATGCAAATAAATGTGATTTTAGTTTTGGGGTGTCTCATATGGATTCGGTCTAACTATATCTCTTGGCTCCTATATTGACTATGAGTAATGAATATAGAACGAAAAAGTAATGACTCTGAGTCCAGTCCGTCATAATGACTTTAGGACCAAGGGTAAAAAAAAATTATAGCGAGTAATAACATGCAATAAAATATTAAGGTTAGTGAATTTATGTTTGAACACATTTTTTTAACAAGTTCAATTTTAAGTTACGATATTCAAATTCTCTCGGTTCACTATCCTTTAGATAACTATCTCTTGTCTCCTATTGACTATGAGTAATGAGTACGGAACGAAAAAGTAATGACTCCGAGTCCAGTCCGTCATAATGACTTTAGGGTAAAAAAAATTTATAGTGAGTAATAACCAGCAATAAAAGATTAAGGTTGGTGAAATTATGTTTGAACACATTTTCTTAACAAGTTCAATTTTAAGTTACGATATTCAAATTCAATATTATAGACGGATTCAAAATCTCTAACCCTTTCGAATAAACTGATGTCCCTCTCGAAAGAATAGCAACAAGTGCAACACCCTTGCATCGCTCTTCATCAACTGCATCACCTATTTCGTGAGTATATATTCACTAGCTACACTATGAATGGCAGTTGGCTACTGCGAGCTACTCAATTTGGGGCACAAGAAAAGAGGAAGAGTAACCCCGATTAGTCTTAATATAGGGTTTTTCTCACTTAATGTAACTTCAATAAAAAAATTATTTGGAATTACAACATCGGCACCGTGATAGCCATATCGGCATCACAACAGCCACATGAGCTTTTTTAACGGGATTAAACGAAAACTAAAATAAAGACAATGTTGTGCACATTTTTAGGCTTACAAAAACTAAATCGAGCATTGAAAATTGAAATCAAGTTAAAGGTCCTCGAGAGCAATATTGCGGAAAAAAAAAACAATCTACTAGACTATTATATGGAAAGGCCTTCATGAAATAGATTGGTAAAGAGATCCATGACATGGGTATTCAGAAGAAGCCCAACTTCAACCCCACCTCTACCGTTCCGACTCTCTGCAAAACCAAAACCGCTATTATTAGACGTTATCTCCACCTTGGCTGGCCTTCCCCAACCAAAATCAATCTCATAAACGCCAAATCGATTGGACCCCGAAACTCCCATAATTTCAATTCCCTGACTTGCCAAAGTTCCAAATTTAGCAAATGTATCCCACACTCCTTCAAAAACTCCCTTTTCATCTATCATTTTAATCTTGTCATGAATGCTCTTAGCAACGAGAAAGAGCCCTTCTTCCTTTATGAAATCCAACGGTTGAGTGTCAGGAACTTGCCACCATATACAGTTCCCAAAATAGTTATTTGGAATTGGAGGCTCTAACCTTGCCCTGCAATCCACTGTGAACCCAAAACAAAACTTGTCTTTGTCCCTTTCAACTCCCTGAATCGCTTTAGCCACACATACGGTCACATAAGAACAAGTTACAACAAAAGTCGATAGAGTTTGTGGCTTTTCTTCCCCTTCAGCCAACACATCCCATTTGGCTAACACCATTTTCTTTATCTTATCCAAATCTTCACGTGTAAGTTCGAATGAGGCTTGCACCGAGTCTTCATGTTTTGGTTCGAACGGGACAATCTTCAAACTCTGTTGCATGCTTTTCTCATTCACTGACATCTTGGATAAGATCTCGGTCAAATCATGTGGGTCTTTGATGATTTCTCTATTAAATAAAGGTTCTAACTCTAACATCAAAGTTGGAGATTCGAATTCTTCAGTTTCATTGGTTTTTCTTTTACATATAGAGGCCCAAGCCTTGATGAACATGGTTGAAGATTTTCCATCGAGAACAGCATGGTGGGCGCTGATGCCGATGCTGAAGCCAGTATTTGGAAAAAGGGTTATCTGGATGGAGATAACAGAAGCAAAAGAATCATCTGATTCTAAGTGGGGAACAAAAGAACGAGATTGTATGACTTTAAGGGGTGAATTGTGCTCCAAGATTTTATTGAAGTTTACATCATCACACTGTGCTAGGACGAAGGAGACACCATCATTGTTGTCGGGGTTGAATTGAATGATGGGTTTTGGGGAATTAGAAGGCCAAACGATCTTACCAGCTAGAGGGAGGAAGTGTTGGAGTGTAAGAGAGAGTGAAGTTTTGAGTTGTGGGGAAACTTTGTCGAAGAAAAAAGAAGGGTTTGAATGAGAGGGAGGAAGGGAGTAGAAGAAGACGCGTTCTGTTGGGGAGAACTTTAGCCAAATCAAGTCAAAAAAGGTGAAGGGAAGGGATAATTGGGTTGCAGTTGCAGATGGAGGAAAAACTTTGCAGTGCTCGTGAATTTTCAGAGAAGCCATGTGGAAGTAAGAAGGGAAATGAAATACCATTGGTCTCCAAAATAATTGCTTGCTTTATAGTACACACTACTTGGGAGTTGGGACCATGTGTAACATTTATGTAATAAAATAATATTCGAAGGAAAATGTGTCAATATTTTATGTGAAAGCAAAACCAAAGGGTTTACTTTATGATGAATTATTACAAAAATATTAGTTTTTTGTACGTAGTAATTGTAATAGGTGTCTTTTAATATACACCACTTGCAAATACTATAATTCTTATATAGAAAACACAATAATAATAATGGTCACATCTGTTGTACACCGTAGAAGTTTTTTTTTTGGTCAAAGGTGCCGTGATTCATTAACAAACTGGAACTAGACGAGTAGAAGTTAACCAGAGTTATTTAATGATGGGTCTTTTTTTATACCCCACCACATCATAATATACCCTATCAAATATGAAAATCTCAAAATACTTCCATAATTTTGACTCAATCGGATTTACTTTATAAATGTTGAAAGTTTCTGATTCACTGTCCTCACTCACACACGCACACACTTGAGAGAGAGAGAGAGAGAGAGAGAGAGAGAGAGAGAGAATAATAGAATTCAGTTAGAGTGAAAACTGAAAACGTGTGCTCTGCACATTGCATCACTGAGATAGTTTATATAGTACATTACGTATGCTGAGTCAGTAATTAATGGAAAGCATAAAAATCAAATCTAAAGGGAAACTTCGACACCCTCCACTTCGACAGACAAGTTGAGAGTTGTCGAACTAGCTAAGTCGAAACAGCTGGTCGAACTAGCTTACTTATTTAACACACCCCCTTAAGCTAGTTACTAACATAAGCCAATAACAACAAAATACAGTAGAATCTATCTACGTAAACTTATTACAATCAATCACATTCAGCATGCTCTTTAGCCTTTTGAATGTCCCTGCCTTCACTGCCTTAGTGAACAAATCAGCTGCCTGCATATCTGATCTACAGTAGCTCAGCTTCATCCTTCCTTTTGTGACTTGGTCTCTTAAGAAATGATAACGTGTCTCAATGTGCTTCGACCGTCCATGTGCCACTAGATGTTTCGCCAAGCTAACTGCAGACTTGTTATCGACATATAACTCCACAGCACCTTCCTTCTTGATCATTAGCTCTTGCATCAGATTGTCTAGCCAGATTGCTTGACGGGCTCCCATTGAAGCAGCAATGTACTCGGCTTCGCATGAGGACAATGCCACCACTGATTCCTTCTTCGAACTCCATGAGATGGGACCTGAGCCAAGCAGAAACACAGAGCCAGCAGTGCTCTTTCGATCAGATTTGTCACCTCCCCAATCAGCATTAGTGAAGCCATAGAGACATTTCTCATTGTCTCTGCATTTACTAGGCAACAGAATTCCATATGCCACAGTGCCTTTGACATATCTTAGGATTCGTTTAGCAGCAGCTAGATGCGATGTTCTAGGCCTGTCCATAACTCTACTAATCAGACCAACACTTAAGCTAAGGTCTGGTCTGGTGTTGCAGAGATATCTCAGTGACCCAACCACCTGTCGAAACTCAGTTGCATCCACTTCTGGTTCATCAGCATCTTTGTCGAGCCATAGCCCTACCTCTGCTGGTGTTTCGACGCTGTTGCAGTGTTGCATATTGAACCTGTGCAGTATATCAGAAGCATACTTCTTCTGTGACAGCAGCATTCCTTCACTAGTACTTTGAAATTCAATCCCTAGGAAATAGGAGATTTCTCCTAGGTCAGTCATTTCGAAAGAATTCATCATTCTCTTCTTGAATTCTGCCACTTTATTTTCATTGTTACCCGTAACCAATAAATCGTCAACATAGAGGCATGGGATTATCACATCTCCACCATCTGACTTCACATACACCCCATGCTCAGAAATACATCTCACATACCCCATGTTGATCAAGCTCTTGTCTATCTTCTTGTTCCAAGCTCGTGGAGCTTGTTTTAGGCCATACAATGCCTTTCTCAATCTCAGCACTTTGTTCTCACTTCCTTGTCGAATAAAACCTATTGGTTGTTCGACATACACCTCCTCTTCCAATTCTCCATTTAAGAAGGCAGATTTTACATCAAGTTGATGTATCTTCCACCCTTGCATACTAGCATGAGCTACCACAGATCTCACAGTTTCAAGTCTTGCAACAGGTGCAAAGACTTCTTCATAGTCGACACCATACCTCTATAGGAACCCCCTAGCCACCAATCTTGCTTTGTGCTTCACTACTTCACCTTTAGGATTTACTTTCACTTTGTATATCCATTTCACACCTATTGCTTTCTTTCCTTTGGGCAATTCGACCAATTCCCAAGTCATGTTCTTCTCTATAGATCTAATCTCCTCTTTCATAGCTTCCATCCACTTCGAATTCAGCATTGCTTCCTACCAAGTCACTGGTTCTGTCTCAGCAAGAAGTGCAAAGGCACTATATCACATTCGTCATTGACTGCACTATCAGTCATCACCTCACAGTCACTTAGTCTTGCAGGAACCTGTCTTTGTCTCATTGATCTTCTTGGTATTTCTCGACTACCCTCTTCACCATCATTCTCTTCGACTGGCTCAGTTTCACCTTCAAGTTCTGACTCTTCGACACCAGCAAGTACGTCGAATAAATTATGTTCGACAGCAGTCGAACTTTCCCGCTTGTCACTCCACTCCCATGTCTTCCCCTCATCAAACACCACATCTCAACTTATCACAATTTTATTATTCACAGGATTCACCAATTTGTAACCCCCAGTCGAATGATAACCTATCATAACCATCACTTCTCCTTTATCATCTAACTTCGTTCTCTGCTGATCAGGCACGCGTCGAAAACAAACAGATCCAAATACTCTGAAGTGCGACACGTTTGGCTTGACACCTGTCCAAGCCTCCTCAGGGGTGATGTCTTCCAATCTCTTTGTTGGACTTCGATTAATGATATATGCCACAGTATTAACTGCCTCTCCCCACCATCTCTTAGGCATATTCTTACTCTTTAACATGCTTCTCACCATATTAAGCAATGTCCTATTTTTCCTCTCAGCCACTCCATTATGCTGAGGAGTGTATGGAGGTGTGATTTCATGTGTTATTCCTTCAACTTCACAGAACTCATTAAACTCAGTATTCACATACTCTCCACCACCATCAGTTCCTAACACTCAGTATTCACCTAATTCGATCTTAAATGTCCTGTTCTTGGAGAGATTTGACTTTATCAACAGCCTCTGTTCAGTGTCATACACCTCCATAGCATTGTCTTCTAGCACCATCCTATATCCCTTCTCCAATAGCTGTCCAATACTCAGCAAATTGCTCTTCATCCCTGGCACATACAGTACACCAGAAATGAAGCACAGTGAACCATCCTTCTTTCTTATCATTACTCTCCCCACACCTTCCACCTTCATGGTTCTATCATCAGCAAACCTCGCTCTGCTCTTGATCGAAAAGTCAAGTTCGACAAAGCAATCTCTCCTCCCTGTCATGTGTGTCGAACAGCCCATGTCTAGGAACCAATGCTCACCACTCTCACCTTCCTCCTCAATCACCATCAACAGAGATTCCTCCTTCTCTTCCTCTTCTTCAGCCATTTTAGCATCATTGCCATCAGCATTGCTGTAGCACTCATCAGCAAAATGTCCATATTTCTCACAGTTATAACACTGTATATGGCTCTTGTCGAATCTTCTCCCTCTTCCTCTATATCCTCTGCCACCTCTACTCCCTCTTCCTCTATAGCTATCACCACTACCACTTCCTTGCTCATCACTGTTACTATTATCACTAGTGTTAGATTTGGAAGAGTTTGAGTTATAGAAATTACCTCTTCCTCCTCTGTAATGGTTTCTGCCTCTACCACGTCCTCTTTGATTTCCACCTGATTTGTTGCCTGTTTGCACTGCTAGAGCTTGCTCAATGCCAGACTTCGCCACTTTATTCTCATTCATCCTCTGCTCATGCGCTTCAAGTGAGCCTTGAAGTTCTTCTATTGTCATCGTTGATAGATCCTTCGCCTGTTTGATCGCCACAGTGATGTGATCAAAACGCGAAGACACAGATCGCAAAATCTTCTCCACCACTGTTTCATCAGACATCGTTTTACCACAATACGTCATCTGATTCGTCATCGTTTGCACTCTCGTGAAGTACGCAGAAATCGTTTCACTCTCCTCCATTCCTAGCAATTCATACTGTCTTCTCAGAGTTTGAAGTCGCACCTTCTTCAATTTCTGATCTCCGGTGTAGGAACTCGCAAGAATGTCCCACGCTGCTTTGCTTGTCTCCGATCCAGCAATTTTCTCAAAAATTGCAGGATTCACACACTGATGGAGGATGCACAATCATTTCCAGTCTTTCTTCTTCGTTTCTCTGTAAATTGCTTGTTGCGCAACAGTCGCATTCACTGGTAACGGAGTTACTCCGTTCTGCACTAGATCCCACACATCCTGAGATCCAAGGATCGCCTTCATCTTCATACTCCACTGATTGTAATTTCTTCCATCGAGGATTGAAAAGTTCGCCTGAAAATGGCCGTTCGTCGTCATCGTGATTCACTCTCACCGTTGAGACTTCACTCGTCTTCTTCACTCTGGATTCACACTCTGAAACTTCAACAATTATGCTCTTGATACCATTTGTTGGAAGTTTCTGATTCACTGTCCTCACTCATACACGCACACACTTGAGAGAGAGAGAGAGAGAGAGAGAGAGAGAGAGAGAATAACAGAATTCAGTTAGAGTGAAAACTGAAAACGTTTGCTCTGCACATTGCATCACTGAGATTGTTTATATAGTACATTACGTATGCTGAGTCAGCAATTAATGGAAAGCATAAAAATCAAATCTAAAGGGAAACTTCGACACCCTCCACTTCGACAGACAAGTTGAGAGTGGTCGAACTAGCTTACTTATTTAACAATAAATAGGTAAATCCGCTTTGAGATTAATCAAAGGCAGATTTACCTATATCCGATTAAACATAAAAAATCACATCGGATATACTAATAGAAGGGTAAATCCGCATTTGAATTTACACTACCAGAATTTCAGTCATTTCCGGCGGGCAATTTCCGACGGATTTAGTCCGCCGGTAAATTACCGGCGGATTTTGGCACGTTACCGGCGGCCTGGATCCCCCAGTATCTTACCGGCGGATTATATTTCGACTGTTAAATTACCGGCGGATTTTGTTCACTTACCGGCGGATATATTTTACGCAGAATTTTAAAAAAAATCCGCTGGTAATTTCAATTACCGACGGATATATCCGCCGCTTTTAAAAAAATATTATTATTTAAATTTTGAAAATCCGTCGGTAAGCAACATAATATCCGCCGGTAACAACACGCCAAACAATCCGCCGGTAACGCCTATTACCGGCGGATATTATTCACATTTTAAAAATTCAAAATCCGCCGGTAATGCAAGTTTATCCGCCGGTACATTCTGACCGTTGGGAAATATCCGTTGGTATCCGCCGGTAAACATAATATCCGCCGGTAAGCATAATTTCCGGCGGATTTTCAAATATAGCCGTTGGCGCCTCTTCCCTTATATATTCCAACCCCTCCTCACTTCCTCTTCACTCACTCTTCACTCTCTACTCCGAAATCTCTCTCTTTTCTCCTAAATCTCTCTCTTTTCTCCTAAATCTCACTCTTTTCTCCCAAATCTCTCACTATTTTCTTCTCATTTTCTCACGATTCACTCTTTTCGAAGTCAGTTTTGTTTAAGGTATGTTTTTTAACTAAATTTGGATTGTTTTAGTTAATATTTAATTTTTAAATATGTGTTGTTTAATATTTTTTGTTATTATTTGTTTTGCAGTTGATTGAAGTTGCCACTTTGGAGTTGTTAGTTTGGAGTTTAGTCACTGCATTACCGGTTAGTTAACAAATTTATTCGTTATTAAATGTATTTGTTGGTGTTATTATAAATTATAAGTTTTTTACAAAAATAAAATAAATTTTATTTATTCTGTAATAATTAAATTATGTTTACACTATTTGTATAATAATAATTATCTCAAAATTTTGAGATTTTTAAAATACGATTTATTTTATTTATTAGTTAAAAATCGAAAAATTATTAGTTATTTTGTAGTAAAATTAAAAACAAATTATTTTAATGTTATTTGATGTTATTAGCCGAAATGTTTCATGAAAATAAGATAAATTTTATTCATGGAAATTATTGGTGTTATAGAAATTATTGGAAAATAAAATAAAATAAATTATAATAATTGTTTGTTATTTGCATTTTTTGTAAAAAAATAAATTTTTTAGTAAAATAAAATTTTACTAAAAATATATTATCATTTATATATATTTGGTCAAATCTAAAATATCCATACTAATGTGTATTATTCTAATACACGTGATATATGTTGTGTTGTGTATGTTATATTTAAGGAACGTACCCAAAAAATGGATCGTAGTTGGATGTATGATAGAATATATCCTGGAAGAACTGGGTTGAAACGACGTTTTGTACAAGGAGTCGAAGAATTTGTTCTTTTTGCTAAGCGTCAAAAAGAATTTGAGCGACAAGGTGGAATTAGATGTCCTTGCTCCATATGTGTGTTTCAATCTATAAAAAAGGAAGCTGATATTCGACTTCATTTGTACAATAATGGGTTTAAGCCAGATTATAGGATATGGACCCGTCATGGCGAGGTAGCAGCTGGAGTTCCTGCGGTTGATAATGTTCCTGTGCAAGCTGTAGATCAAGGTCGTCTCGCGTCAAGTCCAGTTGTAGCTTCCACATCAAGTAGTAATCCAACGACTACTGGATATCAACCGCCGTTTGATGTATATCAGGGGATGATATCTGATGTTGTCGGTGTAAATTTGGATTTCGAAGAACCACAATATGATGCTGAAGAAGTTCCAAACGAGGAAGCTCAGAGGTTTTATAGTTTTTTGAGTGAGACAAATAAACCATTATTTAAAGGATCTACAGACTCTAAGTTATCAATGTGTGCGCGCTTGTTGGGTCTTAAGTCTCAATTTAACGTTGTGGAATTGTGCATGGAATACATGACAAAAATGATGTTGGATGCAACCCCTGTTAGAGGACTTTTGCCGCAAAGTTATTATAATGCTAAAAGATTGGTATCGAAGCTTGGTTTAAAATCTATAAGAATTGATTGTTGTGTGTCTGGTTGCATGATCTATTATAACAATGAGTTTGGCATAAATGATGGAGAGTTGCTGCAATGCAAGTTTTGTCAAGAGCCACAGTATCGTGTCAGCAGGAAAGGGACACGCAAAGGCAAACCAGTTCCAAGGAAAGCAATGTTCTATTTGTCGATTATACCAAGACTGAAGAGGATGTTCACTTCAATGGAAACTGCGGGTAAAATGACATGGCACTATGAAAATAGAAATAATTCTGGTGAATTACGCCATCCATCTGATGGTGAAGCTTGGAAGCATTTTGATCATGTTCATCCAGATTTTGCCAATGATCCACGCAATGTTCGGCTTGGTTTATGCTCTGATGGTTTCACACCATATATTCAAGCGTCAGCAACACCGTATTCTTGTTGGCCAGTTATTGTTACCCCATACAACCTACCTCCTGAAATGTGTATGTCTAAACCGTACAAGTTTTTAAATGCTATAATACCAGGGCCAACTAATCCAACAGCTGGTATTGACATATATTTGCAACCTTTGATTGATGACCTAAAAAGGTTGTGGGATGGTGTTTTAACTCATGATGCAGCACGAAGACAAAATTTCATGATGAGGGCGGCTTTGATGTGGACAATTAATGACTTTCCCGCGTATGGAATGTTGTCTGGATGGGGGACACATGGTAAGATGGCGTGTCCAATTTGCATGGTTGACACAAAGGCTTTTACTCTTAAATATGGAGGAAAATCTTCAAGGTTTGACTCACACCGTAGGTTTTTACCTACCGAGCATCCCTTTAGAAAGTCAAAATATGCATTCATCAAGGGGAATGTTGAAACAGGTGAACCTCCTCGTAGGCTGACACCAGAAGAAGTTTGGAACAATGTCAAGGATATCCCTCCTGTGGAAGTGGTTGCTGGTGTTGTTTCTCGTCCAGAGATGGTTATGGACAATGGCATAATTGGACGAAAAAAAGTATTTTCTGGGAACTTCCATATTGGAAAGATAATCTATTGAGACACAATCTCGATGTAATGCATATTCAAAAGAATTTCTTTGATAACATATTTAACACTGTTATGAACGTGAAAGGTAAAACGAAAGACAGTGAGAAGGCTAGGAAGGATGTGGATCATTACTGCAGGCGAAAGGATTTGGTATTGGTTCAGCAAGCTAACGGCAGGACGCTGAAACCCAAAGGCAATTATACTTTATCTACGGAGCAAGCGAAAGAAGTTTATCGGTGGATTTCTGAGTTGAAAATGTCAGACGGTTATTCTTCCAATTTAGAAAAATGTTCCGATGTGGATCATGGGAGGTTACATGGGATGAAGAGCCATGATTGTCATGTATTCATGAAGTGCTTACTTCCTATTTCCTTTAGTTCGTTGCCAACACACGTTTTCAAAAATGGAACAAGACATCCCATTTATCTTATGCAAGTTGGAGAAAATATTTCCGCCTGGTTTCTTTGATTCTATGGAGCATCTTCCTGTTCATCTCGCATATGAAGCTAAACTTGGCGGGCCTGTCCAATACAGATGGATGTATCCGTTTGAAAGGTCAATTAAATATATATAACATTTAGATTAATAATTAGATCGATGATTTATATATTAACAAATGATGGATATCATTTTCTAGGTTCATGGGTGATTCAAAAAGATCAGTTAAAAATAAAGCTAGAGTTGAAGGATCGATATGTTCTTCTTACTTACACCGTGAAACAACTCATTTTTGTTCCTATTATTTCAAGAATGAATTTGCTCCTGCAAGTAGTCGAAATGACATGGAAGACGTTGAATGTCTAAGACATCATTTAGCTTTGTCTGTCTTTTGTCTACCTGGTCGTCCGTCTGGAAAAGAGTCAATTCATTGGCTAACAGAAGAAGAGTTAAATTCAGCCCATGTTCATGTTATGATAAACTGTACCGAGGTCCAACCATTCATTGAGTATGTATTTCTCGACCTATCTCTTAATTAAATTAAATTACACAGTAGTTGTATATAACAATTAATTAATAATTTCTTATTAGGGAGTTCTTGTCATCAGAGGCAGTAAGTGAAGACCAATCTTCTGCTCATATTCATGCGCATTTTCCAATGTGGTTTAGGCAATGTGTGTATTCCCTCCCGCCAACTCCTACCAACCTACACTTGAGGATCTTATCTGACGGTCCTCGAAGGTGTGTTAAAGAATGGCACACATATTTTGTCAATGGATACAAATTTCACACTAAGGAATGGACAGAGGGTAAAGAAACAGTCAATAGTGGAGTTTGCATGAAAGGTGTCATTGGGAGAGGCGAAGATGATTTCTATGGCGTGGTTGAACACATATATGAACTTGCGTACCCATATCTTGATTATAGTCCAAAGGTGGTTGTTTTTTATTGTAATTGGTTCGATCCGTCCGCTCGAGGAACAAAGTTTAATCCAAAGACAAATACAGTGGACATTAAAATGAATAGTAGATATCGACTGTATAATCCGTTCGTCATTGCACAAAATGTGAGACAAGTCTATTATGTCTCTTATCCATCAACACGGACTGATCGGCGTGGTTGGTGTGTCGCAATTAAGACAAAACCAAGAGGTCGAATTGAGACAAATGATGACACAGTGGAAGACGTGGCGTATCAAATGGATGAAATGTCCAATGTAAATGAGGTTATTGAAGTTGAACCCATTACTCGTTTATGTGATGAGCCAAACACTGGTGATGAAGTTAATGAAGAAGAAGAAGATACAGATCATGAGGATGCAGTCGATCACGTCGGTGTATCAGGAGTTCACTCATCTGATGATGGTGATTTCGAGAAAGAATGGGATTCTATTTAATTTGTTATGAAATAATTAATATTTAGATTTATCAGACTTTGATTCATGTATGTTAATGTTATTCATCATGTATATATGTTATTCAGCATTTATGTTATTCATCATTTATGTTATTCATTATTTGTTATTTATCATGTAATATATATATATATATATATATATATATATATATATATATATATATATATATATATAGATACGATACGTACAGTCATCATGACATCAGGATCAGATTCCGATCATGACCTACCTACTCCCCCACCGACCGGTTTTTTTAAGAAGATTGCTACTTTACGTGGTCGTCGTCGTCGTGTAACTCGTGTCGTTGTTGATGGCGATTTTGCGGCTCTACCTACTACGGCTGATGGCAGCGTACCTAGTACGCTGAGTCGTCCATTTGTGCCTCCAGCTGGTACTGTGACACCCCCGCCAGATGCGGACGGGATTACCAGGTATAATATTGAGAATGAGGTGGTTGAGGTTACATCTGACGGTCGTATAGTGGTGAAGGCTGTCGGCAAGCAGTGAGTATTAATTAAGTAATTTATTTACTAATGATATTTGTTTGATTTATAAATTATTACCTAAACATTTATCTTTTTTATGTACAGATTTATTCCTGGGAGGATTGTGGCTGGCACAATCACAGACATAATAAAAGCAAATTACACTAAACCGTGGAAAAATTGGACGGAGGTAAGAAAAGATCCGTCGTCTAAGATGTGGATTGCATTCAGGGTAAGTTTTTTTCCAATTACTTAATATTTAGTTTTTTAATTTTGTTGAATTGATTAACTTGTTTTTACTAACTAGTAAATTTGTTAAAATAGGAAAAATTTACATGGAGAAGCGATACGATGAGAGAAGTTGAGAGCGCATTCAACACAAGAGCCTCTTATCGATTTTCTGAAATGCTCCGGGGTTGTCGTAATTCAAGGGTGCAGCCGGATTGGATTGGCGATTCTGATTGGAAATGTCTCCAGGTGAAATGGGGAGATGAGAAGTATAAAAAAAATATGTGAGAGTGCCAAGAAGAATCGTGCTTCTGAGAGAGGGGGTTGCATAAATACAGGTGGCTCTATCAACACTGCTGAAATTTACAGAAGGATGGTAAATTTAATAGTATATACATACGTATTTTATATTTTATAAAATAATAATAATATTTAATAGTAACTGTGTATATATATATATATATATATATATATATATATATATATATATATATATATATATATATATATATATATATATATATATATAGGAGGCTAGCCTTGGTCGGCCACCTACTTTGCCTGAGTTACACTGCCAACTTCATATGCGGGAGGAGACTGGTGATTTTGTTGAGGAACGGTCAAGAAATATCACAGTAAATAACGTTTATTATATTTATATATTGTTTTTATTATATATATTATATTACTATTATATATTACATATATATACATACTAATTTGGTTATACATTTCTTGGTGTTTGTTGCTTTCAGGAAAAATTTTATGAATGGCAGACCAATTATCGTGCAACTCAGCTAAGTAGTGGCAGTACTGAGATTGATCCCGTTGAGGAGAGTCGGGAGGGTTTTCTTGCTTGGCAGGAATCTGTTGGTCCATCAAAACCGGGATCGGTTAGTAGGATCTGGTGGTTTGGGCCCGTCTGCTTTCCCAGATTCCATTATTCCAATAGTGGTTCCCGCAACTTCTTCTGAGAGAAGTACTGGTCGCAATTATGTCCCTTCGTCTTCAGAAATAAGAGATGTTGAGCTGTTGACGCAGAAATTGAACGACCAAGAGAAAAAATATAATGACGAAATGCAGCAGATGCGGGAACAGCAGGCAGAGTTGCAACGGATAAATGAAGCGCGCTATAAGCAAATGATGGATACTATGGCTCAATACTCGAGGCCATTTATGCCATCATCATCATTTTATCCACCGCAGCAGATGCTGTCACACCCCGAAAAATCCTTGGAGGGATTTTTCTTCGCACCACAGGGTTTTTAGAGTCGCCACCAATATTTTTTAAGGATAAAACATCGGAAAAACCTTTTTGGGAAGGCAATAGTCTTTGGAACCATTAGATTTGGGTTCGGGGGTCTAATTACGTATGGGGAAGGTGTTAGCACCCCATAACGTCCCTTCAAAGAAGGGTTACCTTAATTAAATGTGTGATTTGCAAAGTTGATTCGGAAAAATGCTTTGTTTTTACCTCTTTTGTTGATGGATGACTTAATGAAAAATCTTTAGTTTTTGCGCTTGACGGAGGGGATCCGCTCCTACGTATCTCCCGGTGCGATGGAGAATTCAAAGCTACGTAGTTCTGGTTTTTGAAAAATGTTTTATTTTGGAAAAGTGTTTGGTTTTTGAAAGGAAAATGTTTTGGGTTTGTTGTGCTTAACGGAGAGTATCCGCTCCTACGTATCTCCCGGTGCGATGGAGAATTCAAAGCTACGTAGTTCTGGGTTGTCTAGAAAAAGGTTTTTTTGTTTTTTTATCTTGTTTAATTGTGAAAATTGAGCTTTCATGATGATCAATTGAGCAAAGGCTCCAAGTGACCACCATTAGCACTCCATTGTTAATAATCATGCAAGCAAAGGCTTCGCAAGCCTACTAACAAAGTTTTTGGTTTAGTGAAAATCTTTGAGAAAATTAGGCATTCATGATGATCAATTGAGCAAATGCTCCAAGTGATCACCACAAGTACCTCATTGTTGATAATCATGCAAGCAAAGACTTCGCAGGACTACTAACAAAGTTTGATTTTGAAGAGTTTTCGCAATTGGATTGATTCTTGTTTAGGGAAAAGAAAATCTGTAAAAAAAAAAGAAACAGGGGGTGCATTAGTAAAATAGGGTGGGGTTAGCAGAAGAGGGTTGTGTTTTAAAATAGTGGGTGCAGAAAACAGACCCTGTTCGTTTTTTGTGAACTGGGCTGTATTCTAAAAGATGGGCTTCCGCAGGGGGATGCAAGCTATTAGAACAAGAAGTGCACATAGAAACAGGGGTTGTATAAAGCAAAAATGGGGTGTAAACAGCGAGCCCAGCTTTTTTTTTTGGCTGGGCTGCGCTTAAAAAGATGGGCTCGCACTGGGGGATTAAGTCATTAAAAATGGGGGGTGTTAATAGATATCTGAAAAAAAAATAAAAGGGTGAAAGGACAAAAATGCCCCTGGGTTCCTAATATAAAAGCAAACCTAAAATTAGAAACCCTAATTCCCTTCTCCTTCTTCCCACGGCGCCTCCACCCAAAAATCGCAAACCCTATTTTCGTTCTCCCCACTTCACGCGGCGCCCCATCCCACAACCCACCTAAAACTAATTTTCCCTCCCTTCTTCTCTTCGCCGTCCCCCCCACTCTCTTCTCCAGCCCCTGTTTCTTTCTCTCCCTTCTCAACGCCGTTCCCCTTCTTTTCTACACCCTAGCCTCAGTTTCGTCCAAAGAGAGGTAACGCCGAACGAAGGGAAGACGGGAGAGGGAAAGGAGATGGAAGCTCACGGTGAGAGGGCGAGCTTGGGGTGTGGGCGGTGGGTGGTACTATTTTCTCTTTTTGGCTGTTCGGTGGTTTGCGGAGGGAGGTGGCGGTTCGCGGTGATGTGGATGTTCCGGTCATACAAAGGGCGGGTGGCTTACGGTGATGGTGAAGGGTCACTGAGATCACGGTGGTGGCTTCAATGGTGGCCATGGTGGATCTATGGTGGTGTTTCGGTTGGTGGTTACTGTGAAGAGGGAAAGGGTGTGCGACGGTGAGGTGGTAGTGACTGTTTGGTGGAGGTCGTGCACCGTGGTGGCTGGGGTGTAGGAGGCGGCGGAGTGTGGAGGGAGGTTCACGGTGGTGTGCGGTGGTGACCACCACGGACGGTGGCCGGAGGTGAGGTTTAGAGCTACAGGTACAAAAACTGTTTGTTCCCCCTCTATTTTCTTATTTATTTATTTTTCAAAAAAAACTGCCCTAAACTCAAGTCAACCAAAATCAGATAAGCCTATTTTTTTTTATGATTTGTTAGAAAACGATTTTTTTCTCCATCTCGGGACCTCTTGATTCACTTTTTTTCTTCTCTGTTTTTTTTGCTAATCTGTTTGTTTCTGCAACATTCAATTTTTTTGCACATATACATATGTATGTTTTTAACTAAAAGTATACCGTCTGAAAATGATATACATGGCATTTGACATTTGCAGAACATACATTATTATTCATCAATAAACATCTATATAAGATTACCACATAATGAATGAAAAGTTAAGCATACCCTTGTGTTGTCTTCCCTCTGATTTCCACTCCAGCCCCTATCCTTGAACTCTCAAAACCGGAATATCTTCAAAAAAATATTTTTTTTAGACTCTATCTATTCAAGAACAGAACTCAGACTCTCCACCAATTTGATACTGTTATCAATGTTTTTTTTTGTTACAGTGCCTCCTTTTTTTTCAGTGTTACTGTGCCTGGTATTTATATTGGAGAAACTGTGGTGTAGGTGTGGTATCAAGCAGGGGAGCAAATCCCTTTGGAGACAAAGCACAACAAAATCAGAGACGGCAGTGAGGGATGGCAGCAGGGGCAGCAACCCGTTTTTGCCCAAAAAGTGAA
Source organism: Astragalus membranaceus (assembly GCA_039519185.1). Lineage (NCBI taxonomy): Eukaryota > Viridiplantae > Streptophyta > Magnoliopsida > Fabales > Fabaceae > Astragalus > Astragalus membranaceus. The sequence continues at coordinate 178,587,734 of CM076847.1, forward strand.
AAGCCAAGAGGCAAGGAGAAAGGAATTTGGGATTCATCCTCAAAATACCTCCTGCCACAACAACAGCCACAACAGCAAAGGCAGCAGCGCCTGCTGTTCCTTTTTTAATTTTTGTTTTAATAATTTTTTTGTTTTTATTTTTGTCCCCATGTATAAAAAAGAGTTGACTTCCCCTTTTTTGTGGTACTATCTACCTTAATTTTTTTGTTTGTATGTGTGACAAGTTAAATAAAAAGGACAGCTGATTTTGTTTTATCATTACCATTTTTTTATGTCACTAACAATAATAAAAAGAAGCGGTAAAAATAACACGCACCGACGCAACTACCCACACACGAATCGCAATCAACGCGCGCTCGCGTTAAGACTATGAACGCGTACCTGACTTTAATGCGCACACGCGTAAGTCATTAAAACCGATTTTATTTTATCCTCGCTTCTCTAAAAAAGAAAACGGTAAAAATAAACGCGCACCGACGCAACTACTCACACGACTCAAACCGAAACGCGCGCTCGCGTTATTTATTTTTATTATTTATTTTTGGACTCTCTTTTTTTTGAAAGTAACGAGTGTCAAACAAAATCGTTGCACGAGAGTGCTAAAGACACCCGCGTTTAGAACAATATGCGAAGCGATAAAATTTTTGAGATTTTTCAATTAGTCGGACAAAATTAGGGTATCACAGCTGCCCCTCTTTATTTGGATTTTACCAAGAAATATGAATTGGCCGAGACATATTTCGAAGATAAAATATGAATAAAGAATTCAGAAATTATACCAATTTTTTTCTAGTTGGAGAAACCCGAATTTTCTTTTTGTTTCTTCTTTTTTCTCTTTTTTTTGAATCAACACTTGGAGCGTTGATGAGGAAACAATAAACGAAATGGTCAACAACATGCACGCTAACTGCGAAAGGCAATGAAAGCGCTAAATGAAGAAAGCGATAAAGAAAGTGGTAAAATGCCAGGCTGCCTAAAACCTGTAAACGAACCCTTGCGAATCCGAGTTTGCACGTGGCTTTGAGGAGCACGCATCGTGAGAACCTCTGGTCATTCGAGCGACCGGGGGGATCGTTATCAGCTCCGAACTGATATACTGATCAATGCACGACGTCCACTGTATCTTAGGCTGACACAACTATTCCGTTGAACCTCACATGGGGCTGCGGTCCATCGCGTTGCTCGTACACGATGTGAGACCATGAACAGAAGGGAGCACTGAACTCTGATAAGAGCGATTTGAACTCCAAACTGCAATGCGCGCTTGAGCGCCGAATTGAAAAGCATTTGAACCCCGAACTAAGAGGGCATTTTCTGGGACTGAGTGCGAGGATTAACATCGAAGTACTTATTCGTCCATGTACCTGCAAGTGAGATGAACAAATGCATGCAATGCAAATGCCATGATTGCTTTTTGATGGGATGAATGTGATGTGATGCAGGAGTTTCTTTTTGCTTGCATGAATTTTTTTTGTCTATGTTTGATGAAGGCAATGCATGAATTTTATTTGTTTTATTGCTCTTTTGCTCTTCTTTTTTTGTTTCGACCAAATCGTAGGACTTGCGTTATAAGGCACGATGGTAGTCCATAATGGTGCGAGGGTCATGCTTCAGCCTTTTGAGAATTGTTTTGACGCGATCAGTGCTTTTGTTTGATTCTTGTGAATTTACCTGATCGAGAGATCATTTCTTTTCTCATGATTTTCAAAAGTTTCGCAATGATTTTAATGCTCAGATTTATGCACATTTTCATAATTCATTTATCATCTACCATAAAACATCATTTTAAAGCATAGATGAAAAGGAAGCAATGATAAAACAATAAGCAGACGGAGTGGAAAATTTGGACTTTTTATTCATATGGAAACCGAACGCGCAAAAGGTCGCGCCGACTGAAAAGAGTACATTGAGAATTTTTGAAACTAAAAAAAACAAGAAAAATGGACGCAACAGATCTTATGAGCGCTCTCTGCCTTTGGAGTGTTGATGCCAATCACCCATACTTATATCCTTGATCACCCTTTTATCCAAGCTTTTGGAGGCGCTGCTTGCATTTTTTACTTTTTTTTAAGTCCAACCTTTCTGACCCTAATTTTTGCCTGGACCGCTCTTTGCGAGTTTTCAGTCCACCGGGTCGCTCTTTTTTGCCTAGGCCACCCTTTCGGGTTTTCAACCTAGCGAGCTAATTCTTGCTTGGCTCATATTTCTCTTTTTTCCTTTTATTTTTCTCAGGCGTAATATTTCTTGACTGAATCTGAATTGACTGGGTTTCTGAGTTCTTCACCATCCATGTTGGTGAGTATCAATGATCCTCCAGAAAAGGCTTTCTTTACCACATATGGTCCATCGTAGCTAGGAGTCCATTTCCCACGGGGGTCACTCTGAATAGGCAGGATCTTCTTGAGCACAGGGTCTCATTCGCTGAATTCTCGGGGACGAACCTTCTTGTCGAAAGCTGTCTTCATCCTTTGTTGATACAACTGGCCATGACACAGGGCGGCAATTCTTTTCTCGTCAATGAGATTCAGCTGATCCAGACGAGCCTGGACCCATTCTGCTTCTTCCAACTTGGTTTCCATCAACACCCGTAGGGAGGGTATCTCGACTTCAATAGGGAGGACTGCTTCCGACCCATACACCAAAGAGAAAGGGGTTGCCCCGGTTGAAGTGCGCACTGAGGTACGATACCCATGCAAAGCGAAAGGAAGCATCTCATGCCAGTCTTTGTAGGTTACTACCATCTTTTGCACGATCCTCTTGATATTCTTATTGGCTGCTTCGACTGCCCCATTCATCTTGGGACGGTATGGAGAAGAATTATGGTGTTGGATTTTGAAGTCCTCGCATAACTCTTTCATCATCTTACTGTTCAGGTTGCTGCCATTATCTGTGATAATCTTGTCTGGAAGTCCATAGCGACAAACCAGGTCTCTCTTTACGAACTTAGCAACCACGGAGCTAGTAATGCTGGAGTATGAAGCAACTTCAACCCACTTGGTGAAGTAATCAATAGCGACCAGGATGAAGCGATGGCCATTTGATGTCTTAGGCTCGATAGGGCCTATGACGTCCATGCCCCACATTGAGAATGGCCAGGATGCAGTCAGGACATTTAGGGAAGCAGGTGGCACATGAATGTGATCAGCGTAGATTTGGCACTTGTGACATCTTTTCACGAAACTATAGCAATCTGATTCCATTCGCAACCAATAATAGCCAGCTCTTAAGATTTTTCTTGCCACAGTGTGCCCACTGGAATGAACCCCAAATGAGCCCTCATGGACTTCTTTCATGATTTTTGTTGCCTCTTCTTCTGCCACACATCTCAGGAGGACCATATCATAATTCCTCTTGTATAGAACTTCACCGTTCAAAAAGAAATTCCTTGACAATCTTCTGAGGGTTCTCTTGTCATTCTCTGACGCTCCAGGAGGGTACTCTCTGTTCAAGATGTACTGCTTGATGTCATGATACCAGGGCTTGTTATCAGACTCTTCCCCAATTACCGCGCAGTAATGATGTGCTGGCAAATCTCGATACTGAATCTTGATGTGAGCCAAGCTTTTGTCGTAGTTGATATTGAACATTGAAGACAAAGTGGCTAGCGCATCAGCCAACTGGTTCTCATTGCGAGGAAGATACTGAAATGTGATTTTCTCAAAAGGCTCAACCAACTCTAGAATGTAATCTCGGTAAGGGATCAACTTGGAGTCCTTGGTCTCCCAATCACCATTCACTTGGTGAATGACTAGAGCTGAATCTCCATACACATCAAGTCTCTTAACTTTCCAATCAATGGCTGCCTGGATACCAAGAATACATGCCTCATATTCTGCCATATTATTGGTGACGTAGAAGCCTAGTCTGGCAGTGAATGGAATGAAGCGATTATCAGGGGAAATCAGCACTGCCCCGGCTCCGTGCCCATATATGTTGGAGGCACCATCAAACACCACTCTCCATCTTTCATCTTCTGGGGACTTCCCTTCTTCAAACAAGGCCATGATATCTTCATCTGGAAAGTCATACTGCATAGGCTGATAATCTTCAACGGGCTAGTGTGCCAGGTACTCGGCCAGCGCACTACCTTTAATTGCTTTCTGAGTGACATATAGGAGATCATATTCTGATAACTGCATTTGCCAACGGGCAAGTCTCCCTGTAAGTGCGGGCTTCTCGAAGATGTACTTGATAGGATCCATTTTAGATACCAACCAAGTAGTGTGACTTAGCATGTACTGCCTCAAACGATGAGCAGCCCAAGCTAAAGCACAACAAGTCTTTTCTAGCAGCGAGTACCTTGTTTCACAGTCAGTGAATTTCTTGCTCAAATAGTAAATGGCATGCTCTTTCTTCCCAGATTCATCATGTTGCCCTAACACACAACCCATTGAGCTGTCTAGCACGGTTAGGTACAGGATCAGAGGTCTGCCGGGTACAGGAGGCATCAAGATTGGTGGGTTCTGAAGATATTTCTTGATCTTTTCAAATGCTTCTTGACAATCATCATTCCATTTGGTTTCTTGATTCTTGCACAATAGTTTGAAGATTGGTTCACAAGTGGCAGTCAATTGGAATATGAACCTAGAGATGTAGTTCAGTCTTCCAAGGAAACCCCGAATCTCTTTTTCTGTTTTAGGAACTGGCATCTCAAGAATCGCACGCACCTTGTCTAGATCGATTTCTATCCCCTTTTGGCTGACGATGAATCCCAACAACTTTCCTAATCGCACACCAAAGGTACACTTGGCAGGATTTAATCTAAGCTTGAATTTTCTCAACCGCTCGAAGAGCTTTTGCAAATTGACAATGTCTTCCTCCTCAGTTTTAGACTTTGCGATCATATCGTCCACGTAGACCTCTATTTCTTTGTGCATCATGTCGTGAAACAGCGTGACCATGGCCCTTTGGTAGGTTGCACCGGCATTCTTTAACCCGAATGGCATGACCTTGTAACAGAATGTTCCCCAAAGAGTTGTGAAAGTCGTCTTCTCCATATCCTCAAGAGCCTTCTTGATCTGGTTATACCCTGAATACCCATCCATGAAGGAGAACAGTGAATGCTGCGCCGTACTATCCACTAAGACATCAATATGGGGCAGGGGAAAATCATCTCTGGGACTAGCACGATTCAGATCTCTGTAATCAACGCACATTCTAACTTTCCCGTCCTTTTTCGGAACCGGCACGATGTTAGCAACCCATTGCGGATACTTGGCTACCGCTAGGAACCCGACGTCAAACTGTTTTTTCACCTCATCTCTGATCTTTAAGGACATTTCTGGCTTCATTCTTCTCAGTTTCTGCTTTACCGGAGGACATTTTGGGTTGACCGGCAACTTATGCACCACTATGTCAGTATCTAACCCTGGCATATCCTGATAAGTCCATGCGAAGACATCAACATAATCATGCAGGAGTTCGATTAGCTTCTTGCGCTCACTTTCCTTTATTGAAGTACCCACCTTTACTTCCTTATTACTGTCCTCTGTGCCTAGGTTAATTATCTCAACAGATTCCCCATGCGCTTGGATAACCTTTTCCTCTTGTTCAACCATTCTCATCAATTCTGGAGGAGTTTCCCAGTCATCCTCAACATCCTCCTCAGCTTGATTAACGGGGTGATCAAAATTAACACATGAACCGTTGGCATCATTATTTTCAAAGATATTCATTTTAGATCTGCATTTGCGGGAATAGAGAGAAATGAACAAGCAAAATAGAAACACAAGATGAAGACACATGATAATAAAAAGCAATTTTATTCATTTGAGAGTCCAAAACAACATTTTATTGATAGATGATATTCGAAGGAAAAACATGCATGCCCTTATGAAATATTCTAAGGCCTTGGGCAGAGCCAAAGAATTTGCATTACAAAATCATTACTTTGGAATGACAATAACAGGGAAATCAATGATCTTCCAATTATCAAGCTCTTCATCTGCAGCACTGTGACGCACCAAGTCCACACCTTTGTCTTCCATAACTGATTCTTCCTCAATGACTGCCACCTGATTGGGGTCTAGCATACCCGCGCTCCTGAAGCTCTGGGAGAGATCATAGATAGGAACCTTCTTCAAGCTTGGTTCCCGCCCCTGAAGCTTAGCTAGCCTCCTTTCTCGCTTTTCCTCAATCATTCTCTTCTTATCAGCTTGAGTGGGCCAATATCCTAACCCACGCCTATCCTTGTACTCTCGCAACTGAACCGGCGCCAGAATTCCCTGCTCGGACTTTCCCAACCCTTTTCCAATCTGGTAACCATTTTTCAACATGACCTTGGCTACCATGATAGCAGCGTTAGATATCTTTGGTGCAGGCAATGGGGCTTCTTCCCCCACGAAAGCAGCATTTGCAATTTCCAACGACTGAAAGGCAGATTCAAGTGACTCCTCTGCAGCCTCAATGTATTGAGAGGGATGGGGCTTGCTAATTATGAACTCTTCTTCTCCAAAAATGACTATCAGCTTGTCGTCGACTACAAACTTAAGCCTTTGGTGGAGGGATGAAGGAACAACGCCGGCAGCATGAATCCAGGAGACAGCTGTAGGATGATGCAATGTCCATGATCTGAAAATTCACATAAAATACTTCTGGCCCTATCTGCATCTGGAACTCCATTTCTCCCATAACCTCCTTCTTGGATCCGTCAAATGCCCTAACTAGTGTTGAGCTAGGCTTCATATACGAACAGTCTACATCTAGTCTGCTCATAGTAGATTTGGGCATGACATTCAAAGAGGATCCATTGTCGATGAGGACCCGAGAGAGTGTATATTCACCACATCTAACTGAAATGTGAAGTGCATGATTATGCCCCTTCCCCTCAGGGGTGAGCTCATCATCAGTAAAGGTAATGTAATTGGATGCAACAATATTCCCTACGATGCCATCGAGCTGGTCAACAGTGATGTTCTGGGCTACATGGGCTTCATTTAATACTTTTATTAGAGCTGCCGGTGGGCCTCAGAATTGAGCAGTAGGGACATGATAGAGATCTTTGCAGGAGTGTGGTGCAGCTGGTCCACCACTTTGTAATCACTCTGCCGCATGATCTTCAAAAATTCTGTGGCTTCTTGCTCTGACACCCTCCTACTTTCCTTGGGTTCTTGTGTTATACCCTTACCTTTGCGAATCCTTTCCTCATCTTCCTTTGATGGACCTTCTTTCAGGACTTCGGGGACGTAAACACGTCCGCTTCTAGTGACTCCACTGCTTCCCGCAATGTTTGAGACATCGGGAACAACTTGAGGCTTCTGAATTGGAACTGACACCCCATAGCTCCACGGAGCAGCACTGTTCTTTTGATAAGGAGCTGAGACAGGAATCACAATGGTCTTAGGTCTCTCCACGATCGGCTTTCCGGCTATACGGGACCTCAATAGGTTTCTGAACACTTCTATTCTTATCTGATTGGAAAGTCAGCACATCCTCCTCTTTCTCTTGCACACCCATTTGGATTATATGACGATCCAATAGGTCCTGTAAAACTGTCTTGAAGGCCTCACATACCCCGGCACAATTAACATCAACACATATTTCTTTCTGAGTACAACCTCTCTTGATGACCCCGAACTTGCACAGCTCTGCATGAATAACCTCTAAGGGTGTCTGGATACACTCCACAGTTCTGATTAAGGATTGGCCCCCAATATCATGGATGGCATTGGTTGCAGGTTTCTCATGACCAGGCAGTGGATTAGTTGTGATGCTTGGGCTTTCTTGTTTGAGGGTTATCCCTTTGGTATCAATCAGATCTTGCACTACAATTTTAAAGGCCTTGTAGTCCTCAACGTGTCCAACTGCCCCTTCATGAAATGCACAGGTAACATTGGGATTGTAGCCTCGGAAGTTGGGTGGCTGGACTGGTTTCATGGGTCTGGTATTGATGAGCTTGTTTGTGGCAAGATAGCCGAAAAGGTCAGTATAGGACATGGGGATGGGATCAAAGGTGGTCTGTTTTTTGTCTTGGTAGTTTTTGTGGTAGTTACTTTGTGGCGGACGGGTTGGTTGTGTTTGAGTGGGGACAGGGATATTTTGTGGTTGATAAGGTGGGCTTATGGTGATGGTATTGGTCTCTCCTTCTTTCTTCTTTGAAAATCTAGAGAATGGCTTCTTGTGGGTGGTTGTACCTGCGAAACCATGGGAAATCTTGCCGCTTCTCAGTCGATTTTCTAGTCTCTCACCGATGATTACCATGTCTGAGAAGTTGGAAGATACGCTGTCGATCAACCGATCATAGTATAATGGTGGCAGGGTTTCCATGAACATGAAAACCAGTTCTTTCTCCAACAAAGGGGGTGTCACCTGTGCAGCCAAAGCCCTCCACCGCTGGGCATACTCCTTAAATGACTCATTATCTCTTTTTGCCATGCTCTGTAACTGTGTTCTGTCAGGCGCCATATCCGTATTGTACTGGTACTGTCTGAGGAAGGCATCAGCCAAGTCCTTCCAACAATGGATATGGGACGGTTCTAGCTGCATGTACCAGTTGAGGGATGCCCCAGCAAGGCTCTCTTGGAAATAATGGATCAACAACTTGTCATCATGAGAATGTGTAGCCATTTTTCTACAGTACATGGTCAGATGGCTTTTGGGGCAAGTTACGCCTCGGTACTTGTCAAAGTCAGGCACTTTGAATTTAGGAGGTACAACCACATCCGGGATGAGACACAGATCACGAGCTTCTCTGGCTCTAGAGCTCGACCCTTCAATCATTCTTAAGCGTTCTTCTAACATATGATACCTGTCTCTAGCTTGAGGAGTTTCAGCAGGGTAGTTCTGAGGAAAACCATTCACACCGTAGTGAGGATTACTCATCGACACTACGGCTGGGTTCACGTGTGGGTCACGTGAGTGAGTGGTATTCCCAGGAATTGGTCCCTGAATTGGGGGATGGATCGTTGCTGGTGAATGAAAGCCAAACGGAGTTCCCGGCGGAATAGGAATCTGAATTTGGTCCTGAGGCGTTCCCGCTCCTCCACTGTTTGCGGCTGAGATGGGTTGGACTTGCTCTGCAACCCTAAGGGGATTACTTCCTGCATTAGCCTCGGATCCTGGAGGTGTGTATCCGGGTGGGAGTCCCCAAGGCATCCTATGCATAGCTGGTTGGCCCTGGTTGCTGGTCCCTGAAGTATGAGCAAAGGTGTCAGTCTCAAGACTCGGAGGAGGGAGAGCGACAGCAACTTCGGTAGTGACGGCGGGATTTCCAGCGGCAGTTCCGCTCCTCAAAGCTTGTAGTATCCCCATCATTTCAGTCATCTGTGTTTCCATTGCGCCAATTTTCTTTCTCAATTCCCGATTTTCCTGAGCCAATTGCTCTGGATTGGGAACCTCAGCAGTTGGGTTACCATGGTCTGATTCACCACTTCCTAAGTCTTCAATAACATGACGGCCCGAGTCATTCTGGTTAGTTGCCATGAGCCTTGCTTGCAGACGAGTCAGGTATCGATGTTGGCGAACCAGCTTGCCTTTTTCTATTGATGGAACACAATTCATGAGCGCGGGAATCACATAAATGAATGCAAATGCAATGCGATATGTATGATTTTATGTTTGTTTTGGTGCCGGGAATCGCGGTGCAACTCGTCTTGTCATAGGCGTGTAAGTTTAAAGCTCTAACACTTCTCTTTTTCTTTTAATTTTTGGTTGCAACGAGGTTGGAAGAAATAGACAAAACAAACACACTTTATTCAAAAGGAAGGAGTACTACAACTTCGAACTCGAAAGAAAAACAAAGTACAATATTCTGAAGAAAATTATAATTTTTTAGAGAAAATTTGCAATTTCCTAAGGATTATTACAATGCTCTAAAGTGAACTTCAAAGGCATATAGCTTTCAATTTCTCCTTCCTTTTTCTCTTCTTGCTTTCGGCTGCCCCCTTGGCCTTCTCCATGAGTTCTTCCACCAGAATCTTGCAGTACTCGACAAACTCACACACCTTGGCCCGAGTGTTGAAAGGGTTCATTTCCGCTTCAGCTCTTCTTAGCTTCTTGGGAACATCCCTCACTGCTTGGTTAGCTAGTCCTGCTAGCTTTGAAAATTTGCTCCTCCAAAGCTGAATCTCATCCCTTAGCTCCTTGACGATCTCTTGGTCTTCTATTCTGCCAATTAATGCCATGAAACGTTTCTCTCAATACTGGCCTTCTACTTGCACTCGCCCATAAGATTCCCTTAGGCATCAGAGATTCCTCTTCAATTCCTCCGACCATTCTTGTCCAAACCCTAAAGCTTGTTGATACTCTTTCAAGATCCCTATGATAGACTCTCTATCTTGCCTGATGCTTTTCACTTGGTTCTCCAATTCAAACTTCATTACTTGGAATTCCTCTTTTGACTTAGCTAGCGTATCTCTAACCATTTTCTCATTCCTCCATGACTTGGCATATAGTTTCCTCCATTCACTTGCTTCTGCCACAGCCTTATCCATCTTTGAGGCGCACCTCTTTACTTCCTCTTTAACACCTTTCAAATGTTTTTGAATTTCCCTCTTGCTCTCTTCTTCTATTTCAAGTTTCCTATTGGTTGCTTCAACAGCTGCGGCTTGGAGAGCATTTTCATTTTCTAGCTTCCGCTTGTCTTGCATCACCTTTCCCAATCTGTTTTGTAAATCCCTTTTTCTCTTCTTCCGCTTTAGATAAGGTCAACTTAGCCTCTTCTAGTTCTTCAGTGAGGGGAACATGGGGTTCCGGTATTTTCTCTTCAAGTGATGGCACCTTTTGGTTGGATGATCGAGTTTCCTTAATCCTCTTTTCAAGCCATTGAGTGAAGGAGATAGCAGTGGTCCTTTTAGATAACTCGCCTTTGTCCTTCCGCACCACGGTTTCCCAAGCTTGCAAGACTCGCCGAAGTAAGTCCTCGTCTTTAGGGATTCCCGCATGGAGGTAAAAACGATACAGCATAGCTTCGGAGGGTGAGTCCCGCATAGGGTACCCAAGTTGTCTCAAGGTCAAAGATGGGTTATAATTGATGCATCACTGTGTTCCCATGAGAGGAACGTTCTGGAAACTGCCACATTGGAATATCACTGAGGGTTTATCTTCCCAACACTTGTGCGAGAACCATCGAATTTGAAGAGCGTCGAGGTTCTTAAAAGTATCCTTCCACTCCTGAGGGCTCATAGTCTTCGGATTACAACCCAAGGCATAGGAAAGCAAATCCCCAACATCACTTTTGTTAATGCACACATGACTGATCAACCAAGCATATAGCACAGGGAAGGAACAACACATCTTATCCTTTCGGAACTCATGATGGCGGGTGAAGGCACGATAGGTCTCTGCGAGAATAGCGGGAACCGGATTGATGGGACTTTTTGCACTCTTGAAAGCTAGGAACACACCAATAGCGGTTTCATCTATATGTTTCTCAATCTGAGGGAAAAGAACAATGCCGAAGATGGTCAAGGATAGTACTTGCTTGAAAGAAACCCAATCATTTGATACTACATAACTAGTCATTAAACTCTCAAAGTACTCCTGAGGAAACCCAAATATCTTGTTACGCTCAACTTTGTGGGACCGCACCTCTCCTACACTGATTTGTAATAGGGAAGCAAACTTCTCATCTGAATAATACTGCCCCTGATACTGGTAAGGTCTAACCTCTGAGCGATCAAAACCCATAATCTTCTCATACTCCTCTATGGTAGGCGCCATTTGGAAGTTCTTGAAAAGAAAACACCTAACCTCTGAAGCATAGAACCAACATAGGGCGGCAATGGCACTCTCTTGTACTTCTAACTGTAATAACTTGCGGATGTTCCCATAAGTCTTGTAGAAGGACCGGAGCTCAATAGGACCTAATAGGGAAGCATACTCCTTCAAACTAGTTACATCAATCTTCTTTACAATGGGGAACCTCGAATTGAATGCGGTTTTGCCTTTTGATTCCATATTGCTTTCTTACACCCCTGTGACAAGGTTCGGTGTTATGTTGCGATTTCCGGAAAACAAACTTTAATGCATGAAGAATGCAAATGATGAAAGTTTTTTTTCAAAAATTTTTTCGGGTGCAAACGCAATGGTTCAAAATGATGTGAATGCGAAATGATGTGTTATTTACATGGAAAAAGGGTAAGAAAATGAGGTTATTGGTGGTATTTTGAACATTTTCAAAGATACACACTACATGCCACCTCATGTAGGTGTTTATGAGGGGAAAAGAAAATTACTTTCTACAATTTTGAAATAGGGTTTGAGAAAAAGGAATGCCTAAGCTAATGCAACAAACAAAGGCGTGCCCCCGTGTCCTACAAAGGGTGGGAATCCTAGGGTCTAGAGTCGACGAAAAGGGTAATCCTCCCATGTAGGTTCTAATCACTTCCTCACAATGGCAACCAAGAGCTAAAGTCTCTCTCATGATGACACCCACAATCGTAGAAAGCTACCGAGTGTGAGGCATCATGACAAAGTGTACTCTTGGGCGAAACTTTCATGAGAGCCATACAGACAAAGGTCTACGAATGGCAGTCACTAATCGTTCCCACTCTCCTAGGTTTTTGTTCAGACCTTGGGTTTTAGGCCCCACTCAATGCTCACAAGTATAGGATGTGAAGTGTGTGTTGATGGCACAACACCTAGAAATAACTACTCTTCCCCACCTGCAAGAGAAACCATGAACAGTCCAGACAAAAAGGTCGTCTACCCAAGGGTTCAACATGCATACATCATTTCAATATACAAACCATTCTAAGAAGTCAACAATAATTACACGCATTGCTTACCTCAAAGAAAAGGAGCCGAGAAGAAGGAGTGTTCTAAAATCTAGCAAACAAATGGCATGGAAAATAGAACAAAAGTAGGAAGGGGGGAGGTAAAACAAAGCATGTTAAATCAGCAAAGCAAATCACACATTCAATTAATCGGCTTGACCCACTTAAGAAAAAGATTCCCCAGCGGAGTCGCCAGCTGTCGCACCCCGAAAAATCCTTGGAGGGATTTTTCTTCGCACCACGGGTTTTTAGAGTCGCCACCAATATTTTTTAAGGTAAAACATCGGAAAAACCTTTTTGGGAAGGCAATAGTCTTTGGAACCATTAGACTTGGGTTCGGGGGTCTAATTACGTATGGGGAAGGTGTTAGCACCCCATAACGTCCTTCAAAGAAGGGTTACCTTAATTAAATGTGTGATTTGCAAAGTTGATTCGGAAAAATGCTTTGTTTTTACCTCTTTTGTTGATGGATGACTTAATGAAAAATCTTTAGTTTTTGCGCTTGACGGAGGGGATCCGCTCCTACGTATCTCCCGGTGCGATGGAGAATTCAAAGCTACGTAGTTTTGGTTTTTGAAAAATGTTTTATTTTGGAAAAGTGTTTGGTTTTTGAAAGGAAAATGTTTTGGGTTTGTTGTGCTTGACGGAGAGTATCCGCTCCTACGTATCTCCCGGTGCGATGGAGAATTCGAAGCTACGTAGTTCTGGGTTGTCTAGAAAAAGTTTTTTTTTTTGTTTTTTATCTTGTTTAATTGTAAAAATTGAGCTTTCATGATGATCACTTGAGCAAAGGCTCCAAGTGACCACCATTAGCACTCCATTGTTAATAATCATGCAAGCAAAGGCTTCGCAAGACTACTAACAAAGTTTTTGGTTTAGTGAAAATCTTTGGGAAAATCAGGCATTCATGATGATCAATTGAGCAAAGGCTCCAAGTGATCACCACTAGTACCGTCATTGTTGATAATCATGCAAGCAAAGGCTTCGCAGGACTACTAACAAAGTTTGATTTTGAAGAGTTTTCGCAATTGGATTGATTCTTGTTTAGGGAAAAGAAAATCTGTAAAAAAAAAAGAAACAGGGGGTGCAGTAGTAAAATAGGGTGGGGTTAGCAGAAAATGGTTGTGTTTTAAAATAGTGGGTGCAGAAAACAGGCCCAGTTCGTTTTTTGTGAACTGGGCTGTATTCTAAAAGATGGGCTTCCGCAGGGGGATGCAAGCTATTAGAACAAGAAGTGCACATAGAAACAGGGGTTGTATAAAGCAAAAATGGGGTGTAAACAGCGAGCCCAGCTGTTTTTTTTTGCTGGGCTGCGCTTAGAAAGATGGGCTCGCACTGGGGGATTAAGTCATTAAAAATGAGGGGTGTTAATAGATATCTGAAAAAAATAAAAGGGTGAAAGGACAAAAATGCCCCTGGGTTCCTAATATAAAAGCAAACCTAAAATTAGAAACCCTAATTCCCTTCTCCTTCTTCCCACGGCGCCTCCACCCAAAAATCGCAAACCCTATTTTCGTTCTCCCCACTTCACGCGGCGCCCCGTCCTTCAACCCACCTAAAACTAATTTTCCCTCCCTTCTTCTCTTCACCGTCCCCCCCACTCTCTTCTCCAGCCCCTGTTTCTTTCTCTCCCTTCTCAACGCCGTTTCCCCTTCTTTTCTACACCCTAGCCTCAGTTTCGTCCAAAGAGAGGTAACGCCGAACGAAGGGAAGACGGGAGAGGGAAAGGAGATGGAAGCTCACGGTGAGAGGGCGAGCTTGGGGTGTGGGCGGTGGGTGGTACTATTTTCTCTTTTTGGTTGTTCGGTGGTTTGCGGAGGGAGGTGGCGGTTCGCAGTGATGTGGATGTTCCGGCTGTACAAAGGGCGGGTAGCTTACGGTGATGGTGAAGGGTCACTGAGATCACGGTGGTGGCTTCAATGGTGGCTATGGTGGATCTATGGTGGTGTTTCGGTTGGTGGTTACTGTGAAGGGGGAAAGGGTGTGCGACGGTGAGGTGGTAGTGACTGTTTGGTGGAGGTCGTGCACCGTGGTGGCTGGGGTGTAGGAGGCAGCGGAGTGTGGAGGGAGGTTCACGGTGGTGTGCGGTGGTGACCACCACGGACGGTGGCCGGAGGTGAGGTTTAGAGCTACAGGTACAAAAACTGTTTGTTCCCCCTCTATTTTCTTATTTATTTATTTTTCAAAAAAAAAACTGCCCTAAACTCAAGTCAACCAAAATCAGATGAGCCTATTGTTGCGTTAAAAACACACTTAGAGCAAGTGTACTCTACCGCAGAAGTAGTATAAAAGATTATCGTGTCCACAGAGATTAATTAGCAAGTACCAAACTAATCGAGATTATATATTGTTTAGACGAACCAATGATTTAGTTGTAATGAAAACAAATAAAAAGAAGGCTAAATTGTAGTTTTGGTCCCCCAATTTTAAAAAATCAAATACATTTAGTCCAAAGAGGGACCAAATGTCTTTGATTTTTTAAAATTGGGGGACCAAATGTCTTTGATTTTTTAAAATTGAGGGACAAAATGTCTTTGATTATTAGCCATAAAAAACTGAAAATTCCTCTTGGGACTAAATGTCTTTGATTTTTTAAAATTGGGGGACCAAATGTCTGTGTTTTAAAATAGGGGGACCAAATGTCTGAATTTTTGAAAATAGGGGGACTAAAACTATAATTTAGTCTAAAAAGAAATAAATAACAAGAATTAAAATACTAGATTTAATCGATGGAGAGAGGTCTAGGGTCACGGTTTCACTTGCAAGCTTCGATTCCCCTATGTCTAATTCCTACTTGAATTCCTTTATTTTATTTAATTACCAATCCCTTTACTAAAGCTATTAATCTGTTTGGTCATTCGTGATTAATATTCTTTTTCCTAAATTAACCCTTGTTTGGTCATGCAAGAATTTAAATTCAAGAAAAGCATAAAGAGCAAAAAGGTTGAATGATTGGAAGACTAAATTAACGTTTGGTCATGCATTAATTATAGTCTCAATTATCCTATAGGTCCACCAACTAATTGCAGTACGGTCGCTAATCAAGTAATTGATTGTGAACATGCATAGGGTAGCTAATCCTAATTATGTGATAAAAACAATAGGACAATATTAATTGAAATAAAACTGGAATTCAAGTATGAAATTAGAACATAAAAAGGTCTCTAAACATGCAAGATCCACCTAAGACCCTAGAAGAGGATTTAGCTATCCAAAATCATAAAGAACAATAAAATAGAAATTAGAGTCATGGATTACAGAGATAAAAATAACCCGGAAATTAGAGAAATTATTATTCTGAGTCTCCAGTCTCCTTTTTCTGCTCCAAAGCTCTCTCACGATGTCAAGAACGGGTACCAAATCTTCCTCCTCCACTATGCCGGCGCTACTGTTGGTGCGTCTTTCCTGTCAATTGCCGCGGCTCTCTCCGTTCTTATTCACGTCTGCGGCTGATTATATATGATGATTCCTAGAGTTGCGTGCTTTTTCCCCTATCAAACATGTGCTCATCCTTTTCTAATAGTTTGTGGACTATTTTTGATTTGTCATGGGCCTCACCTTCTGATTTCCAACACACGTGGCCTTTTAGTTACTCCAAACATTTTTTTTAATGCACACACATTTTTGCCTATATATATATATATATATATATATATATATATATATATATATATTGGAATTTTATCGTTTTATATATTCTGCACAACATAGAGCAAATTAAGTTAGTAATTTATATAATTGTATATAATTGCTCTGAAAATGACTCAAAAATATCTCTAAAAATGCACTAATTTGGAGTTTATCAACTCCCCCACACTTAACTTTTGCTTGTCCTCAAGCAAATTTCCTGGCTCAATAAAATTTTCAAATAAAAAATAGAGACAGTCAAATAAGGAACCCAAAATTTGAAGCACAATGACAGACAATAAACAATATAGCACATATGAGGTGTCAAAAGGTTGCCCAATTAGAGGCTCATATCCCTGAAGAATACATTTCTGTGAACAACGGCACTCACTCACAATCTCTCTAAGTGTTTAGGGACTAGGGAAATATACACTCAAGTTTCCACAAAATTCACATTACCATAAGCTTGTAATTTGACCAAATCTCTACTAAATAGTTCACATGCATGCAAAAGATAGGGGTTTCATGGGTTGTAATGGGGCCAAGGTGAATTCATGCAGGGTAGGAAATAGGAAGGAAGGGATAATCAAATGGCTAAAAAAACAAGAAATAAATAGTAACCCTTGAAACAAAATATGGAGCACCTATCTATTTTACAATTTTTGTCCAAACTCCAAATTAATTTCATTTCCATTCTTCACTCTTCTTTTTCCTATTGAGACAACTCTTTTTGATTTGCTTTTTTTTTCTTGAGTAGACTCTTTTGTTCTTTTTTCTTTTTTTTTTTTGGAATTGCCCTTTGGCTCTTTCATTCTTTTGATGTGCCTTTTTCTCCTTCATGCTTTCCTTTTTTTTTCATTTTTTTTTTGGAGGAAAAGGAACTTGTAACCATATGAGCCACTCTTATTTTGTTTTTATGTCCTGATGAGATAGACAATTAAAATACAGGACAAAATTGTAACTTTCAATAGTTGCTCCAAATTTAATTTCAAATGGTTACCACAAAGAAAAGAAAAAATTACATCTGGGTACCAAAGAAAAAAATATAACAATTAAGCTCAAAGGGGGCAACTAAGGGATAAATTCAACAAACAACTCTGAGGCCAGAAAAATACCTAAATTACACAAATTTTTTACATGATGCAAATCAATTTTCGCATTGAAATGGTCAAAAGACAAATTCTAGAATATAGCAAATTGGGAAACGCACTCATAGAAAGAAAATGGGTAAAAATTTATGATTTAGTATCAATCCTCTTATGAAGGCTCAAATTTCACCTTTAGAAGCTAGTTCACAAAAAGTACTCAACAGGGACAAATGCTAATTATCAGCTTCCTAAGGACATCCTCACAGTTACAATTAAGCACAAGTCTGTCAAGTAAATTAATTATGGGATCCCTAAAGGCAAAATTTCTATTTTTTTTTCCAGTTTTATATCCAAAACTAGCCAGAAAAAAATGCTATCAACACATGTAGTGCATATATGCATTAATAGAGATGAATTGACAAAGTTAAACTCTCCTCCCCCACACTAGCATAAAACATGGTCCTCAATGCAAAATATCAAATTGGCACAAAAATAAATAAATGAGAGAGTAAGAGTGACTTCCCTGAGAGAGCTTGTAGTTAGTGATTATTCCTAAAAACAAAACAAAACAAAAACAAAATGAAAATAACTGAAAATAAAACACAGGTTGTCTCCTGCGAAGCGCTTGTTTAACGTCATGAGCCTGACGATAGTTGGTGCTCAATCAGGTGGCTCTCCAAGAGAAAATTTAACATCTAACGCAGTACACCTTCTTAGCTTTCTAACAATGTGGTTCACATTATTCTTTCTTTTTCCACGTGGTGGATGAACTTCAAAGAATTGTGAAATTTTTATTTTATCTCCATCCACCATTATGCTAGGATCCTGCAAAATAAATTTTTTTTCCAAAAGGTCCTGCATCTTTAATTCACTAAAAATGTTAGTTTCAACCACATCATACAAATAAGGAGAAGTTAAAGAAGAGAAAATTTCATTGGAATTTAAAGCTTTAATAACATCATCTTCTTTACCACTCCTTAAAGTTACATTTCCCCGGTGAACCTCAATCACAGCATCACCAATGGTTAAAACAATTTGCCCAAAAATGGGCGCTGTCTCCTCTTTCTCCATATCAAGAACCAATGGATCTTTCTCATTCTCCTCACAACCGCTCTCATTAATAGGATCTTTTGTTTCAATATAACTCCCTTCAGTAGGAGCTACTATTTTGATTTGACTCTCTTCAGTAAGAGTCTCCTCATCTTTCTTGAGAGCTTCTTCCTCCAGATTATATTCCATGGAGACACCTTCATCTCTCGTAGGAATACTTTCTTTGTATTGCTCAGCTTCTTCATTTTGGGTAGACTTAGTTTGTGAAAGAGTTTTTTGGGCCTCTTGAGATAGCAAAGCAATGAGAGTTGAGATTTGACCCTTCAGGCTTCCAAATTCGTTGTTCATGGCTCCAATTTGACCCTCCAGGCTTTCAAATTTGTTGTTCATGGCTCCCTTCAAGCTTTCAAATTTTTCATTTGTCTGCTGCATAAATTTGGCCAAGACCTCATTGACATCCGACTTTTCCTCCTCTTGCCCTTGCACTTGTAGTGACTCATAATTATCCCAGTGGGAGAAATAAGGAGGTGGCTCATAGTCATCCCAATAGTCTGAATAAGGTTCATAAGGAGGAGGAGAAATTTGAACCTGGCATTGAGACATATACCAATATGACTTCTCTAAATTTCTTTGTGCCTCTGCCTCTCTAATGTAGTCTCCAAGAGTTTTAACCATGATTTAGACTTTTCTCTGCAAAACAAGGTAACTTGCAGTGGTCTCTTGGGAAAGTATTAGTAACTTTTTTTATATATATATATTTTTGATAAAATAAAGAAAAATACAAAATTTAAAATTAAAACAAAAAAAAATGTCTAAAGCAATGAAAATATTTTTCGTTTAATATTGCTAAATTAATCCCCGGCAACGGCGCCAAAAACTTGTTGCGTTAAAAACACACTTAGAGCAAGTGTACTCTACCGCAGAAGTAGTATAAAAGATTATCGTGTCCACAGGGATTAATTAGCAAGTACCAAACTAATCGAGATTATATATTGTTTAGACGAACCAATGATTTAGTTGAAATGAAAACAAATAAAAAGAAATAAATAACAAGAATTAAAATACTAGATTTAATCGATGGAGAGAGGTCTAGGGTCACGGTTTCACTTGCAAGCTTCGATTCCCCTATGTCTAATTCCTACTTGAATTCCTTTATTTTATTTAATTACCAATCCCTTTACTAAAGCTATTAATCCGTTTGGTCATTCGTGATTAATATTCTTTTTCCTAAATTAACTCTTGTTTGGTCATGCAAGAATTTAAATTCAAGAAAAGCATAAAGAGCAAAAAGGTTGAATGATTGGAAGACTAAATTAACGTTTGGTCATGCATTAATTATAGTCTCAATTATCCTATAGGTCCACCAACTAATTGCAGTACGGTCGCTGATCAAGTAATTGATTGTGAACATGCATAGGGTAGCTAATCCTAATTATGTGATAAAAACAATAGGACAATATTAATTGAAATAAAACTGGAATTCAAGTATGAAATTAGAACATAAAAAGGTCTCTAAACATGCAAGATGTAACACCCCCTTCTAAATTAACTATTATTCAGTATATAAAATCAGAGTTTTAAAAGAATATAAACCATTGAAGAAAGTGTCACATTTCAACGCTTATAAAAATCAACTAGTTTATAATCAAGTGACGTGAAGTCCACAGTCAATAGCACGATATATAGCACGATAGTTTAGGGACGGGCCCACGAACACCTGTTTTAGTTTACAGCACATAATAAAGTATTCATCAACACAGCGGATGATCTCAAGTCTAGAGTTATACTCAGTACATCACCATAACAGTCTAACACATCAAAATAACAATAAATAGTATTACTACGCCCTCCCCCTGGTGCTACATATCAGAGCTGACACGACTACTAGTAGAAGGCACAAGACTGCCCTCACTCGCGATTACCTGCAAGTTGCCGACATAAGAAGCAACAAAAGGCAGTAGGGTGAGTCTCTTTACACAAATAATAATAATTAAGAGAAGCGTTATAATAAGGAAAGCAGCAAATAACACCCACTCACAAATAATAATAGCATTCATCCTTTAAGTTATAACCATCAAGAAACATTATCAACATATGTATGAATATATGCATGTATGCAACATGCATGAGGATCCATCATCACCGCACTATGCCTTGAGGGCACTCACCGCTTTGGCCGAAGCCACCACACCGCTTTGGCCGAAGCCCACACACCGCTTTATGCACATGGGTCATGAGACACTATGACAATGCACTACAATAATTATTTAACTCACCACTTTTTATTTCTCAATTCAACATCATCAACATATAGGCCTTAAGGATATCACACCGCTTTGGACCGAAGTCCCACACCGCACTATTTAATTAAAAACAGCAGTAAAACAACGTCAAGACAGCAACACCTTTCCCTTACAAAAAAAAAGCAATATTTACAAAACGCAACAGCAAGAGCATTTTATAAAAACCTCAACCTTAGCTTCATAAAAACTGCAACGTTATCCCTTAAAAAGAGTAACACACATTTATTTAAATACAATAGTAACTTTGGTTTATTTGAAAACAATAACACCAATTATCAACACCACGAACCATTATCAATTCAATTCAATTCAATTTAAACATCACCTTATGTTTTAGAAGACACCCTCTTTTCGTTTAGAAAATACCACATTTTACTTGAGGGAAACATCACAATTTAAGCTTAGGAGACACCATATTTAAATTAAGAAAAACCTCACATTTTAATAGTGGAAATATCACATTATGTTTAGAAAACATCCCATTTAAAGCTGAGGAAAAGCAGTGTGAATACAACCACAAAACAGTGAGAAACAGCAACTAAACAGTGAGAAACAACAACTAAACAGTGAGAAACAGCAACTCGCGCTTGGAGGCGCGAGTTAGGCGCGACTTAAGCGCGATTGGGCAGCAACTTTTTGTTTGGCAGCGCAGCGCTCGCGCTTGGAGCGCGACTGCAGCGCATACGAGGCGCGAAATGGCAGGAAGCCTTCACACACTGAAAACATCAAAAACTCAGTATTTTACTCAACACGATCTCATCATCAATCCTTCCCACCCATTATCAAAACACAATTTTACACATAACCATATTCCTTTCATTGAAGTAGTTAATCAAACAATTTATGTGCACAATTCCTATCATGTTCATATTCACATCACTCCACATGCTTCACCAAAATAATTCAACACAACAACAAGGCACTAAACACATCATTCAACAATCCAATCCATCTCACTACAACAACAAGACAGTAACATAATACTCACAATTCAAACTAACTCATTTCATCAACAAGATATGAACACAACATTCAACAATCCAAACTCCTACAACCTATCCTACATATATCGCATATCTTAAGCATTATTATAGGTATAAAGAAGAGCCCCCTAACCTTGATAATTCGAAGAACTCAGCCACGCCCAACTCACCAAAAAAAACGCAGCAGCCCCTCCTCCTCTCTTTCGCAAACCGTGGCTGATCACTAAAGCCAAGATGAACAACAACAATGGAGAATGAAGGATTGGAAACTACAACACTAGAAAAAGGAAGAAAAATGGAAAGGAAAGGATCAACAACTCATTACCTAAGGAAAGCTTGAGAGAAATTCTTCTCCTTCCTTTCTCTCCCCCTTCACGCCGCGAGCTGCCCTTCTCCTCTCTCCCTGTTCGTTCCTTTCTTTCTTGATTTGTGGAATGAGACACTCCTCTTAGGTTTTTGGGGTATTAGGAATGGGCTTGGGTCACTAATTGACTTGGGCCCTTATTGCACCACCTTATTTACTTAGTTAGATACCCCCTGAAATAAAAATAAATTCTAATTTAATTATTCCACTCAAATAATATTGTAGTCCCTCAAATAACTTAATTAAATAATTAATTAAATTATTTTGGGGCGTTACACAAGATCCACCTAAGACCCTAGAAGAGGATTTAGCTATCCAAAATCATAAAGAACAATAAAATAGAAATTAGAGTCATGGATTACAGAGATAAAAATAACCCAGAAATTAGAGAAATTATTATTCCGAGTCTCCAGTCTCCTTTTTCTGCTCCAAAGCTCTCTCACGATATCAAGAACGGGTACCAAATCTTCCTTCTCCACTATGCCGGCGCTACTGTTGGTGCGTCTTTCCTGTCAATTGCCGCGGCTCTCTCCGTTCTTATTCACGTCTGCGGCTGATTATATATGATGATTCCTAGAGTTGCGTGCTTTTTCCCCTATCAAACATGTGCTCATCCTTTTCTAATAGTTTGTGGACTATTTTTGATTTGTCATGGGCCTCACCTTCTGATTTCCAACACACGTGGCCTTTTAGTTACTCCAAATATTTTCTTTAATGCACACACATTTTTGCCAATATATATATATATATATTGGAATTTTATCGTTTTATATTTTCTGCACAACATAGAGCAAATTAAGTTAGTAATTTATATAATTGTATATAATTGCTCTGAAAATGACTCAAAAATATCTCAAAAAATGCACTAATTTGGAGTTTATCAACTCTCCCACACTTAACTTTTGCTTGTCCTCAAGCAAATTTCCTGGCTCAATAAAATTTTCAAATAAAAAATAGAGATAGTCAAATAAGGAACCCAAAATTTGAAGCACAATGACAGACAATAAATAATATAGCACATATGAGGTGTCAAAAGGTTGCCCAATTAGAGGCTCATATCCCTGAAGAATACATTTCTGTGAACAACGGCACTCACTCACAATCTCTCTAAGTGTTTAGGGACTAGGGAAATATACACTCAAGTTTCCACAAAATTCACATTACCATAAGCTTGTAATTTGACCAAATCTCTACTAAATAGTTCACATGCATGCAAAAGATGGGGGTTTCATGGGTTGTAATGGGGCCAGAGTGAATTTATGCAGGGTAGGAAATAGGAAGGAAGGGATAATCAAAGGGCTAAAAAAACAAGAAATAAATAGTAACCCTTGAAACCAAATATGGAGCTCCTTTCTATTTTACAATTTTTGTCCAAACTCCAAATTAATTTCACTTCCATTCTTCACTCTTCTTTTTCCTATTGAGACAACTCTTTTTGATTTGCTTTTTTTTTTCTTGAGTAGACTCTTTTGTTCTTTTTTCTTTTTTTTTTGGAATTGCCCTTTGGCTCTTTCATTCTTTTGATGTGCCTTTTTCTCCTTCTTGCTTTCCTTTTTTTTTCATTTTTTTTGGAGGAAAAGGAACTTGTAACCATATGAGCCACTCTTATTTTGTTTTTATGTCCTGATGAGATAGACAATTAAAATACAGGACAAAATTGTAACTTTCAATAGTTGCTCCAAATTTAATTTCAAATGGTTACCACAAAGAAAAGAAAAAATTACATCTGGGTACCAAAGAAAAAATATAACAATTAAGCTCAAAGGGGGCAACTAAGGGATAAATTCAACAAACAACTCTGAGGCCAGAAAAATACCTAAATTACCCAAATCTTTTTACATGATGCAAATCAATTTTCGCCTTGAAATGGTCAAAAGACAAATTCTAGAATATAGCAAATTGGGAAACACACTCATAGAAAGAAAAAGGGTAAAAATTTATGATTTAGTATCAATCCCCTTATGAAGGCTCAAATTTCACCTTTAGAAGCTAGTTCACAAAAAGTACTCAACAGGGACAAATGCTAATTATCAGCTTCCTAAGGACATCCTCACAGTTACAATTAAGCACAAGTCTGTCAAGTAAATTAATTATGGGATCCCTAAAGGCAAAATTTCTATTTTTTTTTTCAGTTTTATATCCAAAACTAGCCAGAAAAAAATGCTATCAACACATGTAGTGCGTATATGCATTAATAGAGATGAATTGACAAAGTTAAACTCTCCTCCCCCACACTAGCATAAAACATGGTCCTCAATGCAAAATATCAAATTGGCACAAAAATAAATAAATGAGAGAGTAAGAGTGACTTCCCTGAGAGTTGACTTCCCCTTTTTTGATGACATGTTCGGGGCGCCTGTGCCTCGATACATTAGGTTTCGTTGTTAATTTCGTTTTGTTGTTTTCGGGCGATTGCCCTCTTTTATTACAAAAAAATCTCTACAAATTAATCTTCATAACTAAAAAAATCACATATTTCTTGATATATTAATATTAATAGACCAAATAACAAATCAACTTTTTTTTATAGGCAATGTTAGTTGTTAATTGTTAGAGGGGTGGGGGAAATGTTAATTTCCAAGGTTTCAAACTCGGACCTCCTTCTTATACTCCTTCGGTATCAATTGAGCTATATATACTTGGGATATAACAAATCAACTTCTGATTCACATTTCTTTTGATATCAACTTTTGATTCACATAAAAATCTCTAAACATAATCTCCTATTTTGGTTACAATAATTTTTAGGTGAGTTGGGCTCCGGGGACTCACTAGAGTCGGGGTAGGCCTCACGACTATTTGAGTGCTTACAGAGGTACTTACAAATCACCCACTAAAGAGGTCATCACATCGGCGTCGGGTGCTGAATCCACGCCCTTGTGCGGAATGAGCCAACTCCTTACTAACGAAACCAACCTTCATGGGCTCTAAACCAGTGTTTTAAAACTCGGACCGGTGACCGACTCGGTGAAGATACCGGGTCACCGGGTCAAGGGTCGGACCGAGGGGTCAACAGTTGAACCGCATGACCAAAATCGGGACCGCATGACTCGGACCCAGTCTCTATTTCGCGAATTTTCAAGACCTATATAGTTTCGCGAATTTTCAAGACCTATATAGTATATAATATAAATTTTGTACCTGTAAAATTAATAACTATGTTTATTTTATATCTACTAAAATATAAAAATTAATATCTTAATTTATTAATATTTTTAAATTTATTCATACATAATATTAATCTATTTTAGATCACACAAATTAATATGTACCCAACAAATATGGTGCTTGTTTTTGCTAATAATGCAATAATGGAAAAGAAAAAGATGAAAAGAACAAAAGAAACACTTAGAATGTGGTTAAGGCCTAACTCAACCCCACAAAACCGGCTTGTAAGGTGAGGGATGCCTCCCACTTATAAACTCATTTTCAGGCCATATCACATCCAATGTGGGACTCTTAACACACCCCCCTCACGCCCAGGACTAGACAACTGGAGCGTGACCCGAGTGACCCGATAGCGGGTGGCCCAACGGATCTTGGATTGACTCTGATACCATCTTAGAATGTGGTTAAGGCCTAACTCAACCCCACAAAACCGGCTTGTAAGGTGAGGAATGCCTCCCACTTATAAACTCATTTTCAGGCCATATCACATCCAATGTGGGACTCTTAACAAACGACGTCATTTTGATAATTTTTTTTTAAAATGCACAACCCGGTCCGGGTCAAACCGGGGTCACCGATTTTTGCAAAACCCGACCAAGTCACACCGGTTTTCACCGATTTGTTGCATATCCGATCCATACGGTTGAGCGGCTCGGTTACCCCCCCGGTTCTCGGTCCGACCGGTCCGACCGGCCGGACCGAGCCGGTTTTTAAAACTATGCTCTAAACATAATCTCTAATCTCTAATTTGTTTTTATCTAATAATCACTATTATTTTGCTTCAAAAAAAAAACTATTATTTTAATATCTAAATGCATTTCAAGTTGTTGCTCCACCGTGTGCGTGCATCTTCCCGGGTGTGTCAGCTGCTTCAAACGAATCCTCTTAAACCCTAAAACATGCCATCTATGTGGCTTTCGATTCGAAATCACAACTCAAAGACTGTAATCTAAAATTCGGTGAGGCGAATTCACCTTCGATTCTTCAGTTGGCTTGATCTCCTTATCTTGCGTCACTGTAAGTTATTTATCTCTATTTGCTCTCCAATTTCATCGTCATTTCCTAAATTCTTTGTTTGCTCGCAAAAAAATGGTGCTATGAGAAACTTTGATTCTCAATTGATTTCGACAAGGTCTTGTTATTTCTGCGTTCTAGCTAGTTTAACGATTACTGCCGCACCTGAAAACCGCTTTGCATCAGCACTTATGCGTTGATTTCGCTCCTAGAAACTACTTAGGTTTTGTCAACTTGTTATCACAACCGTTCGCGAATGTTTATATATAATTTGACGGTATTCGTGAAGGGAACACTCGTGGACTTGTGGCCTCTTTTTACTTGGACAATCTTAGATGCTGCCATTAAGATGCAGTTGTTTTTTGTGTCCTGACTGATGCATCTGTTTGCACATTGCAGGGATTGTTTGTGTCATCTTGTTCAATGGCCAATAATTCTCAACAACCTCCCGGTATGCAGGTAATATAATTCATTCACAATACTAATAATCTTGTTATTATATAATTTTGATTGTGTTTTAGTCTCGGTGGCACCGACACTTCCGGTTGAAGATGTGTCACACGTATTGTGTCGGATACCTACACCGACACTGACACTTTAATTACTTGTACTTTTCAAATTAAAATTGGTGTCTGCATGTCCGTGTTTGTGTTGGTGCTTCATAGGTTTTAATAACATGATTGTGTAATTTTGATTAAGAGACCATTAAACGTTGATATGCGTTATAGCTATTAACATATATTATTCGGCAGTTGGCATCATATTTTTATTTTTAGGGTGTGTTTGGGAGTTTGGAGGGGAGGTGAGGGGAGTGATTTATGAGAGGCTTATGGCTAGTAATTTTATAGTAGTATGGAGAAAACCCATCCTTCAAAATCCTCCTTTAATTCCTTTTTTGAGTTCCCCCAATTTGGAGGGTTTTAGTTCGATGGAAAAAAATAAACCCCATTATTGGCTATCCTTCCTTCTCCTCCCCTATTTTTTTTATGGTGAAACAGTCCTCCCCTCCCTTGTGCTCTTAACTCCCAAACAGAGTCTTAAGAATCAATACTGTCCCCATTTCTATTTAGTCTGCTGAATATGGTAAATTTTGTCCAACTGTGATGACACGATAATATGTTCTGCTGCTAATTCAGTTCATTCTGATTCTGTTGTCAGATTATGAACATTTTTTTTGTTATATAATATATTATAATTACGATGTGTATTTTATATGAATACGATAATATTGAGATATGGACTCAATAACAGGGATCGGGTTTATTTATACTTTGCATTATATATTATTAATTGCTAATTATACCAAATGATTTGTATGCAAGTCTCTTTCAATTTGGCTCTCATTTCCCTTGTAGTTAAAGCTGTGATATTGATTGTACAATCTTACAATTTTGTGTGACATCTGCAATCCCAATTACAGTCTGAAACACAATATGGCGTGATTGTGTAGGATTGATGATCTTGAGCATGAAAATGGTTTAATTGTACAATCTTACTGTGCTAAAAAAACCCCCTCCTCTCAAATACATTTGAACCCACTTGCCACTTGATTTTGGAATCCTTATGCTGTTTTCCATCTTCAGAACATACTTCATCATCCTACGATCTTTCCCTTCACTTCATTCTTTGCTGGTGCTCTGTCACTAAGTTCAATTGCTGCCAGTGTTCTCTCACTGAACTTGTGTTGTTTTTCCTCTTGTTTTTGCTAATGCTTGTCTGTTCTTCACCCATAATGAGGGATCTCGACCTCTTGTCTCGAGCATTCTGAAATACTCCTCAATCTCTCTTTCTGTGATCCCCAGCCTTCAACCTTTCTGCTAGACTGCTATCAAAGCCCCTCCCCTTTTTGTTAATAAAACTCACAAGTTAGGCTCAGTGTTGTTGAAAAGCGGTGGTGGATTTCTGGCCAACCGCTTTTCTGAATATGTGAAGGATGGCGGTGCCGTGTCCATCCACTAAATGGTGTTTTGAGGCTGCCAAATATGGCTGATTTTGGGCCTTCTGCTATAGGCCACCATCCGCAATCAATAATAACACTGGTCGGGGGTTTGTTTTGGGCCTTTATGTGAAATATGCCCCCAATATTTGGTTCTCTATGAACTGTGTGCTGTCTGCTCTTTTTTCCCCATTTCCCAACCTCTATAAAATACAAAATAAATATTGTAATATTAATATTAACTATACAAAATTGTAAAAGAAATTTATGTATGTTATTATTATACTATCAATTAACGACATTACCATATTTTCATACTAAATATATTTTTATGTTTTCAGCATGATCTTACAATCCGTGTTATGATCACTCAATTTATGACCCTATATGCCCCCTCTCTCCCTTCTCTATATGTTTATATATCTTTGGATTAACCTATCTGGCCTCTTTTAGTTTGATTGTTGGGTCCTCAAAAGTTTGGTTCTACCTTATTTATGTCCTGTTGAATTCATGTAGCTGATTCTACCTAGTAGAACAAGGCTTCGTGGTGGTTGTTGTTGTATGTTATTGACTACTTTATCTTGCTTTCTAATATTTTGCAATCACTCTCACGTTTCCATTTGCAGTTTCGACCAGTCATTCAAGCACAACAAGGGCAACCATATGTTTCAATGACTTCACAACAATTTGGACATGCAGGACATGCTATTCCTTCAAATATTGGGATGCCTGTTGTTCAGGGTCAGCAACTGCAGTATTCACAACCAATGCAACAGTTGGCTCCAAGACCAATTCAGCCCAGTCATCCCGTTCCTTCATCACAGGCTATACCTATGCAATATATTCAGACTAGCAGGCCACTGACATCTGTTCCGCCACATGCACAGCAAGCTGTTCCCCACATAAGCAATCATATGTCGGGAGCAACTCCTCATTCTTCATATGCTGTATGGGTTGTCTGAGTATTTGGAGTTTTTTCTGTTGTCATAGATTACTGCCATGTAGTGCCTTTTAAACACATCATTTTACTCCTTTTCAGTTTACACCAACTTATGGTCAGCAGCAAGATAATGCTAATGCATTGCCTCAATACCAGCATCAGCCTCAAATGCCTGCACCTCCCACTGGACAACCTTGGTCATCATCAGTATCTCAGATTACTGCAGCTGTTACATCTGTGCCACCGGCTGGAGTGCAATCATCTGGTTCTGGTACTCCATCAACTGATGCTGTAAGTGTTGTTCCGTTACTTCTTTTCTTTGATATGCATTTTAATCTTGTTCACATTCATTTTTGAAATGTCCACTTGAAATGCTCTTGTTTATACAAACTGTAAATAGATTCAAGCTTGCATGAAATTCCTTATGAAGTAATATGTTTTAAATGCTGGAGTTCCTTTATTATCGTTTTTGTTTTGAATTAAAAGTGTTACTTGTTTGATAGAGGAATGGATAATTAAATATATTCCAATACAATGCTCAACATTGTGATTTTCTTGACTGGATATGATCTTTTCCCCTTGTTAATCTGTTTCTGTTTTTGGGGCCGAGTTTCATACAATTTGTTAGGAATGTTTATAATCATTCCACTGTTTCTGTATATTGCTTGATTTTGTAGAGGTTAAGCAAATCTGTCAATTTGATCCACATATTCAATGCCTCTGGATTCTAAATTGTCCAAATGTATAGTATCCGAGGTTTTCAAAGGTTTTACCAGGAAACAAATGAATTATATGATCATAACACGATCATATGATCGTAAAATTCAAAATACATTTAAACGCATACATATATCACAAATAAAATTTAGGCTAAATTATACTTTTGATCCCCCTATTATAAAAAATTCAGACATTTAGTCCAAAAGGGGATTTAACCTTTAATTTAATTGATGTGGCAGTCATTAATTGACGTGGCATTTGATGTAAGCATCACATGTGGTTGCTATGTCAATTAATGAAACCACATTAGATACCACATCATTTATTTTATTAATAAAATATTTAAAATAAAAAATAACCAAAATATAAAACCGAGAAACCCATTTTGAAACCCTAAATCCCACGTCTCTTCTTCCTCCTCTCAGATTTACATTCTCTGTTTTTCAGAATTCTCAGGTATAGTAACTGGCACCTTTTTAACTCCCATCACATGGAAAGCACACAACTCTGAAAACATTGGGAGGTTGACAATATTTCCTAGCAGAAAAAAACGAGAATATAACCATGAAGTTACAGATGTCAGAAATAGTGTTTTGGAACTTTCATCCACTAATGTTGGGCTAACATCAAATGAAGCCACCTATTGACCATTGTGATTGGCTATACTTGATGCTGAATCTTCAAATAATTGGGAAGACAACACACTACAATTAGAAAACTTTGATCCAGTAGCAGGTGTTTTAAAAGATGCAAAAATGTCATTCTCTGATTGGACATGGGATTTCGACTTAGACAAGTCCAATGGGGAAAAGTTATTAACTTTTAATGGTAGTAGTAGAAGAAGAAGGAGGTTAGAGGAAGAAGAAGAAATGTGAGATTTAGGATTCCAAAATGGGTTTCTGGTTTTATTTTTTATTTTTTATTTCAAAATATTTATTAATAAAGAAATGATGTGGCATCTGATGTGGCCTCATTAATTGACATGGCAACCACTGAACCACATGTGATGCCTGCATCAGATGCCACATCAATTAATGACTGCCATGTCAATTAAATTGAAGGCCAAATTCCATGTTGAATTAAATGTCTGAATTTTTTAAAATATGGGGACTAAATGTCTGAATTTTAAAATAAGGGGACTAAAAGTTTGAATTTTAAAATAAGGGGACTAAATGTCAGAATTTTTGAAAATAGGGGGACCAAAAGTATAATTTAGCCTAAAATTTAATTAAACTTGAATTAAAAATGCACAAGGTTTCATTCAAGGCACAACTTACCACTTATGCTAATGGTACAAACTAGCTACTCATAGTATATGGAAATAACTTCTTAGAAATCCATTAAGTTTAAAACACTGAAAACAGTCTATTACTAGTTACTGGATATCTACATAAGAAATAAAAGTGGAGGGCAAAACAGTGGAACAGATAATTCAAAGCGGAGATCAAAACAGGAAAAGCATGATAGTGGCAGTGGGTGAAATGAGCTTAAACTTTGAGATAGAGAATTAGAGAACCACTCACGAACTTGAAGTCTCTATAGGGAGTGATAAAGAATAGAGTATTGGACCAAGGTTGTCAGAATTGAGACCTGACCTAGGACAGGAGTCTAGGACTGGGAGAAGAGTGAAAGATCCTAAAATGTAGGCTCGTAACACATTTAATATGCAAGCCTGATGGTATAAATAACTAGTAGATATTATAATATCACTAAATTCAGTTAAAAATTAGATATTTTTGTTTTATAGTTATTATCTTTTAAAAAGAGTAATTTCTACATTATATTTGATAATAGTTATTTGAAGAATGAACAGAAAGAAAATTGAACGTAAGGTTTTATTTCAAATAAAGCCCAAAACAACCCAACTTCCCGAGTTTCAAGAAAAAAACAAACAAAGAAGATCAAGAGAGGTCGGGGCCTAAAAAGAAACAAGTTCGCACAGAGGTCGTAGTTTTCAGTCTTCATCAATGCCAACTTGAAAGGCTGTGCATCACTACAAGATGGCAGAGAGGAGCTCAAACTCAAACTTGAGCGGTCTCCTGTGGGTCCGTGACAGCATGACTTAAGCATCAAGAGACGATGGGGGGAAGAACTTTTAATGAGTGAGTACATAGAGGATTTGATGGTTAAAGAGGGTAGCTGGGTAAGATATGACTGCAATCTTTGAAAAAATGGTTTGGACTGTGAGAGATGACAATGAGCAGAAATTGACAAGAGGATTGAGATTGGGCGTTGATTCAAGTGAGAGAGGACAGTGAGGTTAGATTTGGTTAAAAATTCACCCTGGCTATTGACTGCATCTGCAGGTTGGCCAACTCAACTTGTTAGTGTTGTGGGTTCCCAACTCATGGATGATCGTAGATTCCAATGTTTTAACATGCTTAGTGATCCCATGAGAAATGAGTTACAAGCAATTTTGGCAACCTTGTTAGTATCAATTAGAGGCTATGTAAATTTAATTTTTTCAATTATTTGTTTTGTTTTAGCCTATGGGGTCTAAGGAAAAGTTATTTAGTTGTCACGTATATATTTTGGTAGAATGTTACTCTAAAAGAATTGGTGACTTTGTTGTTATTGTAGTGATATGGTTTGAGGCAAATTGCGTGAGAGTAGCTGATACAACAGCTAGTAAAGAAGGGCAAGATAGGAAATATGGAAAGAAATATGAAAGGAAGAAGTGGAAACCAATTGTTTGGGGACCACTCTCACACGATCACTGATTCTGTGATGCTGCAAACAGAATTGCCTACGTGGCAATTCTGGATTGGAAGGGGCGTATCTCAGCTGATTGGAGAGAGAAACGCACCTGAACGTACCTCATTACATGCTGTATGGCGTGAGCATAGGCTCTAGGCTGGTTTTGGGAATAGTGGGGCTGGGAATTGAGCAGTAGGACTGCTTTCTGTGTACTGTTCCATTCCTTCTCCATTTCTATTCTTGTACTCACTTGTACCTTAAAGAGATCCTTCAAGGTTACATCAATAATACTACCAGCTTATTCATACTTCATTTACTCTGTTTTCCTAGTTGTATCAAGTGGTATTCAGAGCAGTCGATTCTGTGGTGTATGGTCTTCACGCGAAACGCCATGGAAAAACACATTGATGGCATCTAGCAGCAGCTAGCGGAGTTGAAAAACTTGTTCATCGAGCGTAGTCGTTCACGCAGGGGACGCCCGAGGAAGCGACGTTCACAACGTCGGCGAAACCCGACCCGGAATGCGTATGAACCAGTCGATGGTGAAATTGAAACTGAAACAGAGGACAGCTCACGTTCGCGAACACGAAGCTCCAGTCGTGACTCGTCTCGTGATTTTGGAGGTAGGAAGCTGAAGATTCCTATATTCCGAGGTGACGATGCCTATGGGTGGATAGTTCGAGCTGAGCGTTACTTCAAACTCAACATGGTAGACGAAGTAGACAAGCTTGACGCGGTGGTGATTGCTTTGGAAGATAAAGCGTTGAATTGGTACCAATGGTGGGAGGAACAGAACGAAGAATTGACTTGGGAGAATTTCAAGGCTGCTGTGATTAGGAGGTTTCAACCTGGGCTGGTACAGAATCCATTCGGTCCATTGTTGAGCATAAAGCAAACGAGCTTTGTCATGAAATACAGAGAGAAGTTTGAGAGGGAATCTGCACCTCTCAAGAAGGAGGAACGTGTGATGCTCAAGGGAATTTTTATCAATGGTTTGAAGGAAGAAATCCAAGCTGAACTGAAGTTACATGCTACTGGTACATTGGATGAGTTGATGGACAGAGCTTTGCTGTTGGAGGAAAAGAATAATGCTCTGAGGAAGGGAGGATTGGTGACTTTGGAGAAGAAGAACAGCAAGGATAATGATAGATCCTATGCTAGGAGCCATAAGGGGTTTACTAGATGGGAGAAGGGAGGTAATAAGGAAGGATCAAGTAGCAAATCTGCTGGAGGTGAAGGTGCAGAGAAGAGTACAGTAGGGGGAGGAAAACTCTCTCAAGCTGAGTTAAGAGAAAGAAGCAGGAAGGGTTTGTGTTTCAAATGTGGAGAGACATGGGGGAGAGATCATGTGTGTAAGTTGAAACACTACAAATTTGTGCTAATTGAAGGAGCACAAGGAGAAGAAACTGAAGAAAGCTCTGGTGAGGAAGAGCAGGCAGTAACTTTGACTGCCAATGTGTTGCAATTATCTTTGAATAGGAAGGAAGGTTTGACATCCAACCAATCCTTCAAAGTGATTGGGAAGATTGGAGGGGTAGAAGTGCTAGCATTAGTTGATTGTGGAGCATCTGCAAACTTCATTTCCAAGAGGATAGTGGAACATCTCCACTTGGCTGTGAGCACCACCGAGGAATTTGAGGTGGAAGTAGGCAATGGAGCTAAGGTGAAGAACAGGGGAGTGTGTCAGAAGTTGATGATTGAAATACAAGGAGTAATGATTGAGCAACATTTTTTCATTATGGAGTTGGGAGGGACAGATGTAGTGCTTGGAATGGACTGGTTGGCTAGTTTGGGGGAGGTGAAGGCCAACTTCAGACACTTAGTGTTGAGCTGGAGGAGTAAGGGAGAGAAGAAGATGTTGAAGGGTGATCCATCTCTATGTAAAGCAAGTGCATCATGGAAAGCAATGATGAAGGCTTTGAGTAATGAAGGTGAAGGTTACATGCTCTCTTACCAACTCACAGAAGGAGAGAGAACCGAGGACAGTGAAGTGCCAGACTCAGCCATACATCCTGTTTTGGAAGAGTTTGAAGACTTGTTCAGAAACCCTACTGACTTGCCACCAAAAAGAGGGTGTGATCATGCTATCATTCTCAAAGATGGTGCAAATATACCTAACATAAGGCCCTATAGGTACCCTTATTATCAAAAGAATGAGATTGAGAAGTTTGTGAAGGAAATGATGGCTGCTGGTATTATTAGGCCAAGTAATAGCCCTTATAGTAGTCCAGTGATATTAGTAAAAAAAAAAGATGGAGGGTGGAGGTTTTGTGTGGACTACCGAGCCTTGAACAAGTTGACTGTGCCTGACAAATTCCCAATACCTGTCATTGATGAGCTCCTTGATGAGTTGGGGGGTGCACAGATTTTTTCCAAGCTTGATTTGAAGTCCGGGTACCATCAAATACGCATGAAGGATGTGGATGTACCAAAGACAGCTTTTAGGACTCATGAGGGGCATTATGAGTTTCTAGTGATGCCATTTGGGCTCACCAATGCCCCATCAACATTCCAATCTCTTATGAATCAGGTATTGAATCCCTACTTGAGAAGATTTGCTCTAGTCTTTTTTGATGATATACTTATATATAGCAAGAGTCTAGAAGATCACATTAAGCACCTGAAAACTGTGTTGCTGGCTTTAAGGGATAATAATCTGGTGGTGAATACAAAAAAGTGTTCATTTGGTAGGAGAAGCCTTGAGTATCTAGGGCATATCATTTCTAGTCAAGGGGTGGCAGCTGACCCGGCTAAGGTGAAGGCTATGATTGACTGGCCGATCCCTAAAGAGGTCAAAGGATTGAGGGGTTTTCTTGGTCTCACCAGATATTATAGGAAATTTGTGGAAGGATATGGAAAGATTGCTTGGCCTTTGACTCAACAGTTGAAGAAAGATCAATTTCATTGGGATGATACAGCTCAGTCAGCTTTTGATACTCTTAAGGCAGCTATGATACAAGTTCCAGTGCTAGCAGTGCCCAATTTTGAGAAGACATTTGTGGTGGAGACCGATGCGTCCGGGAAAGGTATAGGAGCTGTGTTGATGCAAGAGGGCAAGCCAGTTGCATATATGAGCCAAACACTCTCTGAAAGATCCTTGAACAAGTCTGTGTATGAGAAGGAATTAATGGCAGTGGTACTTGCCATACAGAAGTGGAGGCACTATCTACTTGGAAGACATTTTGTGGTTCATACCGATCAAAAGAGCCTGAAGTTTTTGGCTGATCAAAGGTTGATGGGAGAGGAGCAACACAAATGGGTCTCTAAGTTGTTGGGGTTTGATTTTGAGATCAAATACAAGCCAGGCATAGAGAACAAGGCAGCTGATGCATTGTCCAGAAAGTTGCAGTATTCTGCCCTGTCTACAGTTCAGATTGATGAGTGGGAAGGGTTGGAACAAGAAGTGGAAGCTGATGAGAAACTGAGAATAATAGTGCAGGAGCTGTTAGTGAAGGAAGGAGATCACCCTGGCTACAGGTTACTGAATGGCAGGTTGTATTATGATGACAAATTAGTAATTCCACATGCTTCGGCCAGAGTTGCTACCATACTCAGGGAATTCCATGATACAGCTGTGGGAGGCCATTCGGGGTACTTTAAAACTTACAAAAGAATCTCTAATTTATTCTTTTGGGAAGGCATGAGGAAAGACATTAAAGATTATGTGCAAAGGTGTGAAATTTGTCAAAGAAATAAGTACCAGAACTTAAGTCCAGCTGGACTGATTCAACCTTTGCCTATTCCGAAGCATACATGGGCTGATATATCTATGGATTTCATTGGAGGATTACCTAAGGCAGGTGGATTGGATACTATCTTAGTTGTGGTGGATAGATTCACTAAATATGCTCATTTTTTAGCTTTAGCACATCCTTATAGTGCTAAAGAAGTAGCTGAATTGTTCATGAAGGAGGTTGTCAAATTGCATGGCTACCCGGAGTCCATAGTTTCTGACAGAGACCGAGTCTTCATTAGCTCTTTTTGGACTGAATTGTTCAAATTGTCAGGAACTAAGTTGAAGTTCAGCTCGGCTTATCATCCGCTGACAGATGGCCAGACTGAGGTGGTCAATAGATGCTTAGAAACTTACCTGAGGTGTGTGACAGGACACAAACCGAAGCAGTGGAATAAATGGCTCTGCTGGGCAGAATTTTGGTATAATACCAACTACCATGAGTCTACAAAGATGACACCATTCAAGGCTTTATATGGAAGGGATCCTCCTCCAGTAATTAGAGGAGATGTTCATGCTACAGCTGTAGATGAAGTGGATTTGCTGATACAGGACAGAAATGAGATGCTTGCTGCCTTGCATGATCATTTGGTGATGGCTCAAAATAGGATGAAGCAACAAGCAAACAAGCATCGTAGGGAGGTTGAATACAAGGTGGGTGACATGGTTTTCTTGAAAATTCAGCCATACAAGTTAAAGAAATTGGCTCAAAGACTCAATAAGAAACTGAGTCCAAAGTTCTATGGACCTTATGAAGTGTTAGAAAGGATTGGAGGGGTAGCCTATCGATTGAAACTACCTGAGGATAGTAGAGTTCACCCTGTGTTTCATGTATCTCTGCTAAAACCTAATGTTTCTGCCACCGTGAATGTGCAACCGTTGCCCAAGTGTGTTTCTGAGGAGCTAGAGCTGCAAGTTATGCCTGAAGAGGTATTGGCTGTGAGAGGGGATTCTGTTCAGACTTGTGAAGTTCTCATCAAGTGGAAGAACATGCCAGATTGTGAGAATTCTTGGGAATCATATGAGAAGCTGACAGAGACTTTTCCGGAGCTTCACCTTGAGGACAAGGTGAAATTTGAAGGAGGGGGTATTGATACAACAGCTAGTAAAGAAGGGCAAGATAGGAAATATGGAAAGAAATATGAAAGGAAGAAGTGGAAACCAATTGTTTGGGGACCACTCTCACACGATCACTGATTCTGTGATGCTGCAAACAGAATTGCCTACGTGGCAATTTTGGATTGGAAGGGGCGTATCAGCTGATTGGAGAGAGAAACGCACCTGAACGTACCTCATTACATGCTGTATGGCGTGAGCATAGGCTCTAGGCTGGTTTTGGGAATAGTGGGGCTGGGAATTGAGCAGTAGGACTGCTCTCTGTGTACTGTTCCATTCCTTCTCCATTTCTATTCTTGTACTCACTTGTACCTTAAAGAGATCCTTCAAGGTTACATCAATAATACTACCAGCTTTTTCATACTTCATTTACTCTGTTTTCCTAGTTGTATCAGTAGCTAATTGTATCTCAATAGCTCAGAGTTTTAGATAATTCCTTATATTATATGATTCAATGGATTAAATTTCTTCAATGGTAATAATGTAATATTACATTTTTCTGTTATGTTATTCTCTCGGAGATATTGAGCTTAAAGAATTATTGGTTCTTTGTTCTGATTAAATTAGGTAACTAATGCTACTAACCAGCACTCAGCATCTGATTGGCAAG
Source organism: Astragalus membranaceus (assembly GCA_039519185.1). Lineage (NCBI taxonomy): Eukaryota > Viridiplantae > Streptophyta > Magnoliopsida > Fabales > Fabaceae > Astragalus > Astragalus membranaceus. Next base: position 178,625,796 of record CM076847.1, read on the forward strand.
AGCATACTTCTGCTGATGGTAGAAGGTATTGGTTATTATAATTATATCTTGCGTTGCTAGCAAAAACATATTAACATGTACCATTTGCTCTATTTGTATATGATTATCTATTGCTTTCACAATTTACATTTTTTTGAATCATAACAAGAAGCTTTTGGTCTTTTTCTCAATTGAGCTAGATATTACTACAACAAGAGGACAAGGCAATCTAGTTGGGAGAAGCCCTTGGAATTGATGTCACCCATTGAGGTGAGTTATTATTTCATGCTGTAACTGCAATTTGGATGTCATTCTCATTATCTGTTGGATATGCTTTGAGTATGTTTTGCGGTCAATCAAACTGGTACATAATATGGATTTTGAGCATTTCTACAATGTCTTTAATGATCATAAAAGGTTTTTGGTGTGAACATCCTTTTATGTGCATGTGCTTCCGCTGATTTGTAGATATCATCGCAAGTCAGGAGAAATTTTAACAACTGCTCTATATGGTCACTGTGAAGGCTGGGGTTGCACTTTCTCGAGGCAGGCAACAGTTTGCTATTTACAATTTTTGTTTTTTTTAACTTAAAATTTGAGATTGATGTATGACTGTGCTTCTGCAATGCCATTAATTGGTGGTTGACTGCACCCATTCTATCCCCTTCCTCCAGTGGTTTGGTGGGGGAATCTAGGGTTTGTGATATCAATTGTCTCCTTTGAAAGTTTCTTTGCATTTGCATCTCTTTGTTTATGTTCTTGTTTTCTTTTCCTTTATTCATTTATTAGTTTCTCTTTTCTTTTGCCCCTTTTATGATTGAAGTGTTTATTACATATTTATGCATGGGGGTGTAATAAATTCGGGTTTGTTGTAGTATTCTCGATTCTTATTAGTTTTGGAAATATTATCCTGTAAAAGTAATTAACTCTTAGGGACATGATCTTCTATCCTTTTTTGTTTGATACATTCCTTAGCTTCTTGCTACAGCTTGAGGTTAATTATTATTACATTGGTATAATAATCTTTCTTGGGCGGTTTACCTTTAGCATTTTCAAAACCCGCTAATTCTGCTTGATGTGACAGAGGGCTGATGCATCAACTGTCTGGAAAGAGTTCACTTCTTCAGATGGGAAAAAGTGAGTTTTGTCTCGTTATTGTATACTTTTATTTACAAGATCTATGTACAACTGCTTTTTGCTGTACCCTTTCCGCCTCACTAATTTGCAATAAATAACCTAATGTTTTATGGTTCTGTGGCTTCCTCCAGGTATTATTACAACAAGGTTACTCAGCAATCAACGTGGACAATACCAGAGGAACTTAAGGTTTATGGCTAATGATTATGTTTGTAATTGTTTTCTGTTGTTTTTTATGGCATTCAATTTCTTACCCAATTGCAAAATTTTCTTTCAGTTGGCTCGTGATCAGGCACAGAAATCTATGAACCAGGGATTGCAGTCAGAAACCAATGACACATCTAATGCTGCTGCCTCCTCCGCTACAACATCAACAGCAACTAATGCAGCTAGCTCCAACACTTTGACATCTAATGGTCTTGCTTCAAGCCCATATTCTACTATGCCAATTACAGCCACTGATCCTCAACAGTTGGTTTCTGGATTATCGGGGACCTCTGTTTCCCATGCCACAGTTACTTCAAGCTCCACAGGAGTTGAACCAAGCACTGTGGTAACTGTGAGCACTGCATCTACAACAGCCATAGGCTCAGGAGTAGCTACAAACTCACATGAATCAAAAATGCCATCCATGTATAAATTTATGTTCTGCTCGTTAATTTTTTTATTATGACTTTGGTTTTCATCTCTTGTGATCTGGTTGTAGTTTTCAGTTCTGACCTGTGTATGAAAACTTCTCCGTACAGTGTTGAAAACAAAGCATCTCATGATTTTACTATTGTCAATGGAGCTCCCCTTCAAGATATGGAGGTATTTTCTTTTGTTTTATTTTTTTGGAGTTTTTGGATTTCTAGTCACTCTAAAAGTATGGCCTGTTTGAAGACCCCCGCTGTGCATGTTAAGCCTAGCATAAACATTCATTCTAGACTGCATGAACAAAGCAATTGGTGAATATGAAAAACAAATACATATCAAATGAAACTGAATACTTGAATAAATATGTAATTATAGTATCTTAATCCATAATTGTCCACTTTTGGAACACCTTAGTTCAATACCATGTCAGATATTCAACACCTAAACATCCAAGAGAATGGACCCTGCCTCATGTGGTGCAAGATAGTTCGGACAACCACTTTCTTGGTGAACCCTTCATATGTTTTCGATTCAAGAGTCTATATTTAATATACATATTATTCAATTTTTAATGTAGGACATTTGAAATCATTTGATCCATGTAGCCAACCTCACCTAGTGGGCCTTGAATCAGAATATCTCTTATTCAATAAAAAATGATTTGTACTAGTATTTATATACATGAGAAGTATAATTTAAATAGGACTGTGATCCTATCACGATCCTCTGATTATGGGGTCAAATCAACTATCCCTAATAATGTAGAAAGGATAATAATAGTAATAATAATAATAATAATATCTCAACATTGGGAAGAGGCCTCGGTAATTGTTATGCATTATTCAAATTATCTTGCAACTCTTACAGGAAGCGAAAAGAGGAGTTCCAGTGGTTGGAAAAAATAACGTGTCATCATCTCCAGAAGAGAAAACCAATGATGATGAAACCTTAGTATATGCAAATAAGCTGGTAAGGATTCTTTATGTTATGATTAATCTCCTCTATTAAAAACTTGGAAGGTATTTTATCCTATCCTTCTTCTCCATCAGCTTTCTAACAACATTGGCTTACCCTTCCAGGAAGCAAAAAATGCCTTTAAAGCACTTCTGGAATCTGTGAATGTTCAGTCTGATTGGACGTGGGAACAGGTAGACGATGTACCTTTCAATATTTTCTTTAATTCCTTTGTGTTTCAAATGCTAATTATTATTTGAGTTGTAATTCAGGCAATGAGAGAAATCATCAATGACAAAAGATATAATGCCCTAAAAACACTTGGTGAGCGAAAACAAGCTTTCAATGAGGTGAGATGTAGGCCTCCTATGGCATTTTGCACCCAGTCAACCATTTTAAGGGCACAATGAAATGCATAATATTTTCTATGCATGTCTCATTGCTCTATCTGGCTTTTGACATTGAATCAATTTCATCTTCCCTTCAGTATTTGGGCCAAAGGAAGAAGGTAGAGGCTGAAGAGAGGCGCATTAAGCAGAAAAAAGCCCGCGAAGAATTCACAAAGATGTTAGAAGTATGTTGAATAATGTACCTGATTAGTACGCGCTTTTACTAGTTAACTTGTTACTAACATACTCTTTTCAGGAGTGCAAGGAGCTTACATCTTCCATTAGATGGAGGTATACTTTAGCTTGTTTGATTAGAATTATTTTTAGTTGGTCTCTTTAGCCTGAAATGATTCATTTTAAAATTTCTAATTTATTATTTACTGCAATCAGCAAAGCTATAAGTATGCTTGAAAGTGATGCACGATTCAATGCCGTTGAAAAACCAAGAGACCGGGAAGATTTATTTGAAAGCTACATGGTGGAACTTGGGAGAAAGGTGATAATATGTTACTTTTTTGTACCTATGAACTTTTAGGAGCATGCCGTATCATTTTAGTCTATTGTTTGCAAGGAGGATGCTTGTGATAGGACTCTGGGTTTGGGCCTAAGCCCAACAGCTAAGCTGAATAATGAAGTTAGAAAGAGTTGTATGACGTGGTAGGTTGTTAGGATAAACGAGGGAATATATGTAGAGGTAGAATATCTCTCTCGTAGGAGTCTTGGACACTTGGGTTCTTTTGTTTTTCACCATTGTAGAGCTCTTGAGCTCATTCTTTTCTTTGAATAATATACAGTTTCATTATCTTGAATTTATGGGTTCTATCGTTGGTCCTATCTGCCGGATAGTCCAGGGAGAGCCAGCATTTGTGTCGTTCTAGATGGATTAGAGACTGGACGCGTTGGAAGCAAGATGGGAAGATTAGAGGAATATGTCAAACAAAACGTTTGTCACAAAGTTTCGTGAATCGTGGAGGGTGGAGATGATGAAGCAGTTAGGGGGTGCTGCCACGGAGGAGGATCTAAGTGACGATCATCACTCATTTTCTGAAGATACAAAACTGGTAGAATTAGAGATGAATAGCAATGGCGTTTGTGCTTACTCTGTCCAAACAAAGGGGTGTTAGAAACGGAAGAAACAACTGGTTTAGTGGAGAAGGTGAATGAGAAACAAGCAAAAGAATCAGATCTGCCTGCTAAAGCACCGAAGCCAGGCCGATTCGTAATGGCTTAACCGGGGCCAGATTTACCACTCGTGTTACGTCATGTGACCGCCTTGTCTCTGGTGGAGAAGACAATGAACGAATCACCATGAAAGTATGCTTCGAGGGATCCAGCTATGCTGATAGGGGAAGAGAAAATGCACACAAATCTGGTGGTGCACCATTTGGACACACTGGCGCCGTTGCCAGAACTGCCAGACAAATAAACACCATGCAAGCCACATCCTCCACCAAAACCACCAGATTTACCTTCGCCTGATCCACCTCCGCCAAAGTTGCCGGACTCCCGTGTGGTGGTCTTCCCAGTTCCCACAGATAGTGCCGCCACTCATGCCGTCAAACAACCAGCCTTTGGCAACACCATGTGCGAACCCCCATTCCGTTGTGCCTGATGCGGGAAAGAGATTGAAGAAAACAGGGGTAGAATGGGAAATAGCTGAGTTGGGTCTCAAGACAGACCTAATGGGCCAGCCCCAAATTTTTTTGAGCAAGTGGGAGAAAGATATTAAAATGCAGGTCAATTTCTTTTTGGACTGGGCACCCCCTGATGAGCCTAATCCAGTGTCTTTCCAGTTTGGCTCCACCCGTAGGATGACGATGAAGGTAAAATGAAGGAGTTCATTTTCTTAACTGCAACTGAGGGAAAATTAAAGGCAGGACTGTATGATAACATGGGTTCTAGGGTTGACTGTATAAGGAACCCAACTTTCTTGGACTGGGAGGTTAGTGAAGAGCTTTGAAAGGTGAAAGCATAGCTTGGAGAACTCTTAAACAACCCCCAAGGCTTGCTTTTGAAAGCAATTCACTCGGCTTGTTATTCTGGTGCATTGGTTTATCCTCTTTTGGCTTCAGAAGCAGCACTGAACAGATTGGATGGCCCCACTTTAGGGGAATTTGCTGCTGAGAATTACACCGCTCCCAGAATGGTACATGCAGCATCTAGGATTGAGCATGAAGAGCTTCTATCTGTTGCTGAGAGTGAGACCACATTAAACAGGTGAGTCTCATTTTCGCTTTCATTGCAAAGGCTCTGGAGAAAGTAAGGGTAAAATGGGTAAATGGAAAATTAAATATATTCCTAATCTCAGTGGACCTGACTCACGGTAATGGATAAGGGGTCTTACATAGCTCAATCCAAGGTTTAAATTCATTGGGCCCAATCCAAAATTCATGTAACCCGAATCAGAATTTTGGAGGCTTAGGACATGGGTTCCTAACTTCTGTACTTGCTGATTCCATTTTATCACCGACTTACTTTGAAACAAGGGTCATACTCACAGTTATAACATGTATTGTTGGGCAATTATTTGGAATGCCTTGCGTAGGGAATGACATCTATTTCAGATTCTTTATCAGAAGAGAACTTTTTTTCCTTGGCAATAATTACTATAAAGCATTAGTTCATGCAATTAATTGCCAATGGATTCATGTATGTGTTGAATACAAAGTATACAGTGGACGACACATGCAATTTCACTTTGCTTGGTTTGATGCACGTGGTATGTGCTTAGCTGATGATGCTGCGGTGTTGCTGTTTTACTCGAAGTTGCAAGGAACCTCTTCTTGGAGAATGTTTTGATGTCGACCAATAGGGGGAACAACATTATTAACGCTGATTTGGGAAGCGGGATCCAGTGTTGCCACAGAGCAACAAAAACAGTATGTTGTTATACTTGATGGACTGGAATTAGTAGAGTTACTTATTGGATTCTACAACACAGCATTAAAGTCATGGTAGCTGCTTGTGGTACATTTCACTCAGGGGCTATTGAGCAGTTGCGGTCACACACACCTAGGTGTTCAATTTCAGTATTAGAGAAGGGTTATGTGAAGTACCATACTGCTGTTGGGTTAGAGGTGGTTCTTGTTGGTACAAGTGGTTGTATGCAGGATAAGGAACCATTGATGAGAGCACTATCAAGGCTGATCTACCTTAATAATCCTAACATTATTAAGGTAATGCAGTGGCATTTTGTCTTGATCCTGTATAGTTTTTTATGCACTAAAGCTTTGGTGGCATTTTGTCTTGATCCAGTATAGTTCCTATTCACTGAAGCTTTGGTGTGCATCTTCGCTGGTGAAATGGGGAATTCTGATGTCTTTAATTGCAAAAGCTGAATTTTTGGAAGACTTTTTTTTTGTTAATCCGTTTTTAATTCAGTGGCAAAGGGAGGTGGTGGAAGAAGCTCAATGGGAGGACGAGTTCTATGTCAGTAGCCAATTCCTCAAGCTCAGGCTTCAGGAAGGACAAGTCTGTTTTTTCTAGCAGCGGATAGTGATAAGACTCTGGGTTTGGGCCTAAGCCCAGCAGCTAAGCTGAATAATGAAGTTAGAAAGAGTTGTATGACGTGGCAGGTTGTTAGGATAAACGAGGGAATATAATGAGTGGTAGGAGGTGAGTGAGGGGATTCATTGGGAAGTTTGTTAGAAAGTTGTTTAGGAGTGAATATATCTCTGGTAGAAGTCTTGGACTCTGGGATTCTTTTCTTTTTCACTATTTTAGAGCTCTGGAACTCATCCTTTTCTTTGAATAATATACAGTTTCATTATCTTGAATTTACTGGTTCATCAGCATGAGCCATTTTCTTGTGTGATTTGCGGATCTCTTTAAATAAATATCAATTTGGTGACTGCTGTAGCGACTTGGGTCGCAAACAAGTCGGATGACCTGCTGTTGTTGCCCAAACTGCCGGACATGAGAAGGTATTCAGCCGCAATCAAGCGGTAGACATCAACGGGACTGTCGAACTCGAGTTTCTCCACAACCACAGGTGGTCAATAACCGGAAGTGAACACTGGCTTACCCTCATTTTAATCCAGCTTCCATGGTTTGAGCTGACAACAGCCGAAATGTTTTTTTTATGTAATGGGCCAGTCTCTATTCCATGCAGAAAAGTGGGAAGCTGCAAAGGGAAACAAAGTGTTTGGCTTAATTTGTCCAGCCTCATTTTATGAAAAGAGGAAATGGACCCATGGGAGAGCTGAAGTGGAGCTTTTCCTCATCCTGTAACACATGCTTCTTACCAAATACCAATGCAGGCTGGGACATCACTAAGGGATGGGCTGCATTATTTTATGTTGGGCCTCTGGTCCATCTCTCCATAAAAAGCAAACAAAGAAGAAAAGCATATGATGTTTCAGGAACAGCTGAATCAACATAAGTAAATGCAGTGCAAGTAAATGCAGTGCAAAGCATTCCTGTGGTAGCTGCTATTGTAGTGGTGCAGGATGTACCTAAAGAATCAGCTCTGCCACGAGTGGTCATCTCACCCCCAGCTGCAATGGGCCCCTGGGGGAGACCTTTTTGTTTCCTCATCATGCTCACCTTGAGGATAAGGTGAATGCTGGGAGGGGGGATTGATAGGCCTGTTCAGCATGTGTACAGGAGGAGAGGAAGTGTAATAGGCCGATTATGCAGAATACGTAAAAAAGAGCAGGGGGGAGATTGAGCCTATAGATAATGGCCTGCAAGTCTATGAAAGAAAAAATAAGGATGCGGAACAACAAATAGTTTGTGATGGGGGAGATGCACGTGACAGAGGATTCTTTTCTGCGATTTCCAGTTTATGCAGTTTCTGGTTTATTAGTAACGGGATTATCCTGTGGTTGTAAGGAATCATCTCAACTTATTCCACAATATAAATCTGGTTCCTAACAGTTTCTGTTTTCTGTAGTTTCCAAAGAGTGAACAGCAGGGCAATTGGTACTAGATATTGGGGAGGAAGAATCCCTGTTTAGATGAAAACATAATAATGAGTCATTGCTTCAACTATTATCTATTGATTTTAATTCAATTTGCCTGTTAACAGCTACATTTCGAAATTAGTCACATGTCACATTTTATTTCAAGTCCATTCTCACTACATCTTTTCTGTTTAAACTTCAGGAAAGGGAAAATGCTGCAGAGGAACACCGGCAAAATTTAGCAGAATATAAGAAATTTCTGGAGTCCTGTGATTATGTGAAGGTACATTCTTTAAAATGAAAAGATGCACTTCTATTTTTATTGGTGCTTTTTCTTGAAGCCCTTTCTTATTATTTGCATTTCATTTTAGGTGAATAGTCTTTGGCGGAAAATCCAAGACCGGTTAGAGGATGATGACAGATACTTACGACTTGAAAAAATTGACCGCTTGCTTGTTTTCCAGGTATATTTTCTTTTAGTTGGTCATGTATGTTGGGTTGGGTTTATGTGCTGATAATTGGCTTTGGCAGGACTATATTCGTGACTTGGAGAAAGAAGAAGAGGAACAAAAGAGAATACAGAAGGTAGAACCCTGAGTGTATGATTATAGGTTGTTTTTCAGTCCAAATGTTTGTGCATTCATTGTAATAGATACGATATAGGAACGACTCCGTCGAGGTGAAAGGAAAAACCGTGATGCATTTCGCAAGTTACTGGAAGAACATGTTGCTGATGGAGTTCTTACTGCCAAAACTCAATGGCGAGAATATTGCTTGAAGGTAATAATAAAAAAATATTTTACTGGACACAATGAGAGCTGGAATAATATGGTTCTGTATTCTGTAGGTCAAGGAGTTGCCTCAATATCAAGCTGTTGCAACAAATACATCCGGTTCCACTCCAAGAGATTTATATGAGGGTGTTGCTGAAGATCTTGAAAAGCAGGTTATCCAAATTACATTTCAAGTAATTTCTTTCAAATATTGATGATGAGTTTGTTATAAATGTTCATTGCTGCTGGAAACCAGAAAGATATTATTATGGTCTATCCAAGTAAGTTGCTGGTTTACTGTTATTTGAAACAACCTTTCATCAGCCAAAATGCCCTCTCTCTTTGGAGTGAGTTCCTGTTTTTACTACATCCTATATGATTTCTTCTGATGAGTTGCACAAAACAAATGGAAAGAAAGCAAATTCTGCCGTTTTGTATTTGATGTTTAATCTTAGTTAAATTGATTTTAAATCATTTAAAAGAAGCTCAAGATAATAAGGTTACTGTTATATTTTGCATTTAGTATCTCGAATATTTCTTGGGTGAACTGGAGTAAGGTAATGAAGTACTCGATTAGATTGTTATTTGTTAGTGTAGAATTATGATAACTTGCCCCCTTTTTTCTTTTCTTTTGACTGATGTAAAGAATTAGGAAAATGGTTGCTAATTTCTATTTTTACACGACTTTCTTGTTGATAGTATCATGAAGACAAAGCACTCATAAAAGATAGAGTTAAGTCGGGCAAGGTAGGCATAAATAAGATCTTCCTTGTGTTTTATCTGTAGCTTATTTTTAATGACAAAATCTGCTTACCCTGGCCTCCTTTCTCATTGAGTAGATCGTTGTAGTGACTACATCAGTATTTGAGGACTTTAAGGCTGCTGTATTAGAAGAAGATGCTTGCAAAACGATATCTGAGATCAATCTGAAGGTAATCTATTTTGTTTGTAATCTGTCATTTTGAATTTCAGTTTTTGCTCCTAAAATATAAACCTACGTAATTTTAGAATAGTTGCTCAAGTGACCGAAATGAGTGCTCATTGTCAGTTACTCTTTGTTTTCTTTACAATTTATCATACGCCAAAACACTGCAAAGCAATTATTACAATTTGTTTTTAAGTCTTTAACTTTCACAGCCACAAAACTTGAAACTTGGATGACCTTAACGATGATGAAGAGGGGTGGCAGACACTGAAACAGTGCAAGCAACCAAGGATGAAGACATGAACCCATGTGACTCAGCATGTACTATTCATCTTCTTCGTACTCCTGTCTTGTATGAGAAGAGTTGGGAGTGGAGTATATAGAACAATTTAGACGAGTTAGGGGACTGACAAAATTTAAAGTAATGGGGCAATTGGAAACAAAAATAACGAAGTCCAGAGATACAGATGGAAGACGAGTGGCTAGGCCAATGCCATTGGCTTTAGCTTTTGATCCATATACAAGGTTAATATTATGTGTGGTTTTAGGTTGGGATATTTTCAAGAAAAGAAAGGGGTTGCTACATGATCATAAGCTCCAGTGTCCAAAATCAAGGGACAGACGAGGATTGAGAGAAACAAATTGTAGAATTACTAGTATGAGCAATTGTGATTGAGGATGAGGCTTGTCATACTAAATATTGCAAGAAATCCTTGTACTCCTCATTAGATAACACGTCTTTGGTATTTTCGGCTCAGTCTTCTCCATCCTCATGAAATTGAGTCACATTGACTGGTTTTTCCGGGAAGCCAAGAAGCAAATAACACTTGTCTCAGTAAGCGTACCCCAACTACCACGACACGTCCTTTACTATTTGCAAAATTAGACATGATGCGGCTAATGAGACTCTGTCGAGGGAATGACAAGCGCGTCAAGAATTTGGCATGAAACTGACTCATAATTTAATGAAGGCCGTGAAGGACTTAGATCATACAAACATTATCCAATTTCTCGAGCATGAGCCTTTGTCAGCCACTAAGAGCTTGAATTTGTTTACCGTTGGCTGAGCTTTATTAGCACAAGACAGCGTTGGACACCCATATTTCAAACTACACAATAAAATTAGGTTAGCCTTGACAATGGAGCTAGGATTTGAACCTGCTCTAGATACCAACTTGAGACCAGAAAAAATATATGTGAAAACTGTATTTCTCTAATATTATTGCCGTATACGGGTTATACATACATATATCAAATCAGGGAGAAAATAATCCTAATTCCTATTTACTTAATATATATCAAATCCCTAAAGATAAGCAACCATAATAATTGCAAATCCAAATCATATCAAATCTCATAATAAATTATGCAATATCTCAACAATCTGTATGAATTGTTTGTCTGCAATATGGATTATTAGAATTTGATACATTTTTTTTCCTTTTGAAGCTTATATACGAAGAGTTATTAGAGAGGGCTAAGGAGAAGGAGGAGAAAGAAGCTAAGAAGCGCCAACGCCTTGCCGATGACTTTACTAACCTATTATATACATTCAAGGTAAACTAGGACTCTACCAATGATCTGATTCACGTTTCACAATATTTGATCAAATAAATTGTTATGAAGTCTCATAAAGCATCATATTATTGTTGTAGGAAATTACTACCACTTCAAAATGGGAGGATTGCAAGCCATTTTTTGAGGAGACACAAGAGTATAGGTATATTTATTATTTTTTTATTTAGATGGAACAGCTATAGATGGAAGTTTAGCTTCATGTTTACTACATTGCTCTTCCTTATAGGTCAATTGGGGATGAAAGCTACGGTAAAGAAATTTTTGAGGAATACATTACATTCCTAAAGGAAAAAGCTAAAGAGAAGGAACGCAAGCGTGAAGAGGAAAAGGTGCATAATTTCATTTGTCTTAGCTTTTGGTTTCATAACATCTATGCATGTTTATATGGTTGTTGAGACAATCTGGCTTCACATTCCATTGTTTGCGATTTTTTAGTTTTATTGCAGTGTAATTATCTGGTTCACTGACTGAAATGGATCAGCGGTGAAATGCAACTGTCTAGCTCAGTTTAGTTTGATAAGATTAACAACAAAGTCTAAGACTCGATAAGATTAAAAACATTCCGTTCGTCAGTTGCAAATTCTGTTATTTATTTTATCACTAATTATTGTTAGGCTGTTAGGCCATAATAGACAATGAGGCCATTTATACCATTGGTCTTCACTGTAAACCTTTTGTGTACTGGGGGTTTCTTCACCGATTTTCTACTCACCAAAAAATGAAAACAAATTATAGCATTTTTAGAATTAATCCTGGTTACTTTGAATTTTCTTTTTATAAGATTCTGTTTCCTCGGGTTCTTATTCACTATCTAATACAACTTGAACTTAGAGGTAGAAATTAGTTGGCATGCATTACGATATGTAGTACAGTGTTTCTTAGGGCTGAGCACCCTGTACTGGTTGTATGGAGTGCATGAGCTGGGGATATTTTCCTGCATTTGGTTACTTTACCAAGGGTCAATATTTTATTTTATAAACAATTGTTTGCAGGCCAAAAAGGAGAAAGAAAGAGAAGAGAAAGAGAAACGGAAAGAGAAGGAGAAAAAAGAGAAGGATAGAGAGCGTGAGAAAGAAAAGACCAAGGAACGACATAAGAAAGATGAAACAGATAGTGATAATCCAGACATGACTGACAGCCATGGTCACAGAGACGAGAGGAAAAAAGAAAAGGATAAGGAAAGGAAACACCGGAAAAGGCATCAGAGTAGTGTAGAGGATGTGGATTCCGAAAAGGAAGAGAAGGAAGAGCCTAGAAAATCACGAAGACATGGTAGTGATCGCAAGAAGTCTAGGAAGGTATGGGTATCTCTGCATTTTATTTTGTACAATCTTGATTACAAGTTTTTTACAATTTAGAATAGGCATCTGAAATGGGTGAAAACCTTATTCCTGCAGCATGCAAACTCTCCTGACTCAGACAATGACAGTCGGCATAAAAGACACAGGCGTGAGCACTGGGATGGTTCCAGGAGACCTGGGGGGTATGAGGAGCTTGAAGATGGCGAGCTCGGCGATGATGTAGCAGCAGTTTAGTAATTCGTTTCTAGCCTTTTTTCAATGGTGAGATCAAGAACTTCACCTGCATCTTTTGGATATTGATTTTCATTGTATAACACACTTGTTACTTCTCATCTCGGGTCGGGACACACCTGTGAATTTATGATCGTTGTATGTAAAAAATGAAATCTTTTGGTTCTCGTTATTGTTTGATTAGTTTTAACTTAAGTCCACTCTTTGTACTAGGAGTACTGTGGACCATCTGCAAATTTTAATGATATTTCATAAACTTCAAAATATATACCTAATATTTGCAGATTGTACTGATAAATGCTGAATCATTACAGAATCGTAAGTCATTTGACCTCCAAATTGAGATTGATTGATAAATGTTAAATTTCAAAGATTAGCAAAACCATCATTTATTGATAAATTTCATTTGATAACATGTGCTGACTATTACTGCTTGTATTAAATGTTTGAGAGCAAAACTATCATTTATTCATGTGATAGAGGCTTTTTAGTTTTTATCTGACTGAGCCAAAGGGGACTAGACTTATGCACATATATTGATCAGCAAAATAATAATAATTGAGAACTTATAACCAAAGGTGTTTTAAATGCTATATGTTTCACATGGAAAATAGACCTCGAGAAGAAATTTATCCGTTTGGTGCCAAAGTTCCAATAATTTCTGATACAATTTCATTGTTCATGCATTCCAAAATTTCATCGCTGATCTCAATACCAATGTCCTGAAAGTAAGTTTCGAATTTACTCCATTCAATGTTTGAGTCCAAGTAATCATCCATAGTCAATAAGTGAGTTAGGTTTACACCATCTCGTTTATGTTGTTGACCCCATTCTTTTGTTCTCTGACAGATGAGCTTCCCAACCTTTAGAGGTCCCATGAATTGTCTGCAAACTTGGTTTCTGTCGTCTATTGTTGGAAAGATCATGATACCATCTCTAACACAATCAAATAGCTGCTTCTTTATGTTGTGTGATACCTCTTGTAATTCCTCAGTACACACCTCTTTCTTTACCGATGGAACAATTAAATTCCAAACAGCAACTGATATCAGTGAGTCATCGGTGATTTTCTTTGGCATAAGGACTCCACAACTCTCTACTCTATGTTGCATTCCCTCAACATCCTCATTCACTGTTTCATGAGCTGGAGAAACGCATGCATCCGTAAAAAACAAATAGTAGAATGTAAAGCCATGTGGAACCAATGTTAAGAACATGTTTGGTTTCATAGGAATTAGAATTGAATTGGCCACTGTAGAACATAATTTTAGTAAAATTTGTGGATATTCTGTTACAATCAATTGATTTTATTTCCCAAACCCTAATATTTCACTCGAAATGATAAAAAGTAGTTTCTGTTGATTTAGTGAAATTTTCAATCGAATATTAAAACATAAATCACTTCACTTCAAACTCAACTATAATAATTATAATGTAATGAAATCATGTTTATCAAAAGCTTAATCAATACATTTAGTGGAGCGATTTCTTAGTAGATTTAGAGCACAATGGGTTTAGTAGATGTTAATCTTAGTTGATTAACTATTTTTTTTAATCATAGTTAGTTGTAGGCTAGTGGTAAAGGCCAATAGAGACCATTAGGCTAGTTGTAGGTATAGTGGATGTTAATCTTAGACCATTAACTATTTTTTTTCAAGTATTTTTACGTCTCTTTTTCATTATGCAAATTCTTAGTTTAGTCCTAGAGTAATCAAACCCTCCAAAAGCCTAATCCTAATTCTCTTTGGAGTAGTTAGGGAACTCATAATTGAGTAACATAGTTCATTCCTCAACATAATTGCTTGAAGAATGAGAATCAAGGTTAAAACAATATTAGCCGATCCTCGATCCTCGACTCAATCTAAAGTTTGAAAAAACACATTAATATATCACCCACAAAAAACTTACCATTAGGTTTTCTTGGTAGAGATATGTTTCCCAGTGATTCAATGCTACCCTCTATGGATCTCTGCTTCTGCCATCTATTGTGTTAACAAGAGAAAAAACATAACTAATTAGCAATTTTTTAAATGTTAAATATTTTTTTTAGTCAATCTAAAAATTGAAAATTTGAGGATAATAAAATACTTCAAAAATTGTACTTGTACCTCATATTCCACACATTGCAATCTTGGTTAATTTGAGAAGAAAATGAGTGCTGATCTTTCTTTGATGATTGGGAGTTATCTTCTTCATCAACAATATCTAAACATGAGTTGTTAGCTGATGAAAACTGAAAAATATGATTAATACTTGCATGTTTTTTTCTTTGGTCAAATTCCTCTGTTAGAGTATTGCTTTGGTTGTGAAAAGCAAGCTTGCTAAGAAGAGCTGTAAGAGCTTTGCAAAATGGAAATAGAACCTTTCTCTTTCTCTTTTTGTTCAAGCCACAATTGGTTGATCTCTCCAAATTGTTACTTGAATCTCCATTTAAGCTCCACCCTTTTGAATAATCTCTTTCTACTAGGTATAACTCTAGAATGAAAGGTTCTTGTTGCTCATTTAGAAAATCTCCAAGTCTTTTTTGTGGTCTAGTTGTTGCTGAAGCCATTTTGAGGAGACTGTGAAGAGTTTGGAATTGTAATAGATAGGTATGGTATATAAGCTGTTGGAGTTGAAATAGAGGAAGATAGGACAGTTTATCTGAAAGCAAGTAAGCAACCATAAAGGAAGCTTTGGCACTTTATGACATAATTGACAAGGTACAAATTCTTTTGTTTTTCTTGGTAAAAGGATTAAGTTGAGAATTCAACTGTGAGTGGTATCCCAAGTAGGTAGCTCAGTTGGCGAGCTAAGGGATACTGAAGGAGTGTACCAAAAGAGTGCACGAAGGAGGTCCTGGGTTCAAACCCCGGAAACTAACATTTTTTCCACCCCTACTAACATTGCCTATAAAAAAAAACTGAGTGGTTAGTTTCATTGATTAGGAATGAGCTAACTAAAAAATATATAAAAGATGTGACCCAAATATCTAAATACCTTAAGATTTCACCGGGTGAAGATGTGTGGTGACCAAGTCTTTTTATGATTTAGAAGATTTACATTTTTCACTAGATAAGCATAAAGCAAATTGACATTTTATGGCGACAGTGATAAGATCATATTTTCATTGAGATTAGCACCTTCTATAACCAAAAGGATTAGGATATATAGTCTAAGGGGTTAAATATGTTTTTGTTCTTTATAAAATTTAAGAATTTTGATTTTAATCCCTATAAAAAATTCACTCACTTTTTTTTTGACCAAAGAATTCATTCACTTTTTGTCCCTACATATTTTCCTTCGTCAATGTTTTTAGTTCATTATGACTTTTAATAGCGTTTTTTAAGCGCTATTAAAATTTACGAGGGAATAAAAGCATTGACGATGAAGAATGTAGGGACCAAAAGTGGCAGAAATTTTTTATAAGGACTAAAAATAAAATTCTCAAATTTTATAGGGACTAAAACATATTTAACCGTATCCCTTTTTTTTTGACAAGAAAAAATTTATATTTAACCCTATTCTAAAAATGATAAAGCACCCTTCTTGAATTAAATTTTTTTAGCATATCAATAGTTTGTATTAATAATTATAATTAGGATGACATCACTGCTACTTAATGAAAGAAGCTTTTTACGAATATTTTTCGAAAGAAAGTGATTGTCATGTTTTTACGGAGGACTGTTTTTTTTAAATTGATTAATATAATTTGTTATTTAAAATATAAAGTTATTTTTCTGTGGATTTAAAATTTGAGTTGAGCTAGCACACATTTGTACATAATTAATTAGAAAGAAAAAATATAAGAAATATAGTGTTTCATCATGTGTATGAGCTGTTCTCCGAACGGTGGGTTAGTTTAGATTTGGTTGTCAGCCAATTGTACAATCAGGTTGTTGAATTTTATTTTCACTTCCATGTTCAATAAATAACATGGTTCCAGACAAAATTTGTACACTGATCTTATCCATTTTTTTTTTTAAAATGATTGTTTGATTTACCATTTTACTTGAAATACTTTGAACAAGGATAAAGCTCTCCAGTACGATACCAAAGACACGAGATATGGCAAAATCAGTTTTCAGAAGTGGATGGAGGGGTGTATTGTCTTTTTTTTTCGATAAGCAAAATTTCATTCAAGGAGCACCGGGAGTGCTCAAACCCAACCAACAAATGTTACAAATTGTTTAGAACTTGTAGTGGATTAGACCACCATGATGAAATAGATACAGATGAATGGAAATCTAATCTATAAACACTCCAACTCCAAGATAAGCTCTTGATGCGGATTACCGTGGAGTCAACATTCGCTTCCTCCTCTTTAAAAATGGCTTCGTTCCTAGCGAGCCAAATGCTCCAGCAAGTTGTTAGCCACAACATATGTTTCGTACGCTTTGATTTTTTCCCTTTGCACAAAGTTGCACATCCAAGGAATAACTCCTCCAGAGACTTGGACAAGTCTAGATCAACGCCAAACCAAGCGCTGACTCCTTTCCAAACTGAAGTTGCGAAAGGACAATTGAGAAACAGATGAGCTCTTGTCTCAGATTCTTGGTGACATATGGGGTAGCGGGCATCGAGATCGGAGTTAATGACATTCCTCCTAAGCAATTGCATGCGAACCGGCAGTGAATCCAACAAAAGACGCCAACCAAAAACTATTACCTTCGATGGGACAATACTTTTCCACAAGGATGCCGAAATTACCTGTTGACCCGAAAGGGGTTGCTGCTGAATGGGCGCGGAATTCAGCTCCAAATAGAAGGATTTAACCGAAAAAGATTTTGAGGAATCGTGCGGCCAAATCCACCAGTCCTTCTTTCCTCTATTCGGCGCAATGGGTAACACAATACTGTACAAAATCTCTCCTTCAGCTGCAGTCACGGGATCTCTAAAATGCTGCCAATCATCATTCCACCGCCAATAATCGCCAGTCCAACTACCCAGTTCAGCCACAGTTTTAAGTTGCCGACCACAAGCTTCAAAGAGTATAGGGAATACCTTGAAGAAGGGCTCAGTGCCTAACCATTGGTCCTTCCAAAAATTAATGAGACTGCCATTCCCCAATCCTCTTCTTATGCCCCACGCGAATCTTCTTTGCTCCTCCACCTTAGAATCCGATAACAACAAATCCCTCCACCAGATTAATCCAATGTTTCGCGTTGAGTGACCCTCCATTGAGGCATAGACAAATGAGTTAGAAAAATCGCCATACCTGTGAGATAATAAGCGACTCCAACAAACGTTATTCTTCGTCAAAGATCTCCATTTCCATTGGAAAGAAGTGCGATGTTGAATGCTTCGAAATTTTTGATCCCTAACCCGCCATCCTTTTTTGATTTGCACACAGTGTCCCAAGCCACCCAATACATTCCCTGCTCCCCTTCCTTGATCCCCCATAAGAAATCTCTTTGTATTTTTACCATTTTCTTGATTACAATCTTTGGCGCTTTGTAGAAAGACATCATGTATACCGGGATGCTATTCAAAACAGAATTAATTAAAGTTACCCGGCCTCCTATAGAGAGATAGCGCCCCTTCCAGGTTGCCAGCCTTTTGCGCAAGGTCCCAATTATCGGGCTCCAAGTTGATTCCCTTCGGGGGTTGGCACCAATAGGAATCCCCAAGAACTTGAATGGGACGGTTTCCGATCCACAATAGAGGAATGCACTTGCTCTCTCCAAGAAACCATCCGGGATGTTAATACCGATAAGCTTGCTTTTGAGGAAGTTAACCTTCAAGCCCGACACCAACTCAAACGACCTCAAGATAGATTTTATGCTCCAAATATTATCCCAAGTAGCCTTACGTACCCAACAACATAGTGTCGTCCACTAATTGTAAAATAGAGAAACGCAATTCGTCATTCAAAGCAAAACCTTGAAAAACACCTATATCCACTGCTTGACGCATAAGAGCCGTCAAACCTTCAGCTGCAATAAGGAACAGAAATGGAGATAAAGGGTCACCTTGCCTTAGACCCCGATGTACCTTAAAATCTTGAGTTGGGCTACCGTTGACTAGTACCGACATAGAGCTAGTGCAGATACATGATTTCATCCAAGAGATCTGGTGTGTGAAAAGATGTGCAAGTATACACAGTCACAAACAAGTAATACAATGATAAGAAAGGTCGAACCCACAGGGATTGGATTAACTTTATGTATGTCTAGAAAGCATATAAATTAGTACTACTATTCTACTCACAAATTTTGGGGTTTTTATGTTAAGTGAAAATAGAATACAAATATGTAAAAGAATACGAAGGAAATCAGTTGAGAAAGATGGTAGAGATGTTTTCACTAAATAATGTTCTTTTGAGAGTTTCTATGCTTTTAGTGATGCAGAAGCACCAAGGTGCAGAAGCACCAAGGAGCAGAAGCACCAAGGTGCAGTTGCATGAGTGTGTGCTTTTCAGCTACTTTCTTCAGAGTTTTGTTACAAGCTTCCCATGTCTGGGCTTGCTAAATAAGTTCACTCCTGCCTTTGAAGTACCCACTGTTTCACCCTAAGGACTATGTTATCCTATGTTATCCTATGTCTAGGACTTAACATGGCTTTAACAAAGTTTTCTTTATTACACAAGTTAACAAAGCCTTCATTAAAACACTCACCCTTATTAGTCTTGATTTCTAATTATAAACCATGTCTGTGAATATAACTCTACTTATTCTAAGTGATCAACCTTAAAATAAGATGGATGTAGTATAACACAAGACCCAAAATGCTTGCAACACTAAAAAGCACAATAACTTACTCAAAAGTTCATTATAAAGTTAGAACATCTCAACCAAAAAGGTTTAGCTCATAATATGCATTGCAAGGCAAAGATGGATGAAATGAAACATATTAATATAGATGAAAATGCAAGAGATATCAATAAGGTAGAAATTACACTGATTGAAGCGCTCTTGCATAAAATTGCCATGCAGTGCAGAAGCACTGACTTCCTGGTGCAGTTGCACCTAACTAAGTTGATGAAGAAGTGAAGGAAGAAGTTGTCGATTCCTTCCTCACCTTCTTGCCAACTATTTACTATAAAAACTATAAGAAATGAAACTACTAAAAAATATAAGTAAAGTGTATGATCTACATATTATCAAGTGAGATATGCGATGCTCTTCAAGTGAGAAGTGAGAGCCCTTTTTATAGCCTTGGAGATTTCCTTTGCTTGAGGATTTGCTTGAAAACCAAGTTAACCTAAGGAGGCTTAACCATGGTTGCTTTTCTGATCTTTGGATAAGGAGATTGAGTTCAGGACATTTCCATAAGGAGAGGTCCAATTGTGTAAGGCCATATGTCTTTAGGTGAGTAGCCTTTCATGATGATGTTTATGGTGGACGCCTCCTTATGCATGTGGGCATGTGCTCCATCTGAATTGTGACAAAGCATGATGTCATAGAAGTTTTGGAGCAGATGTATGAATTGAGGTGCTTCCATTGTGGGGTTATAAATCTTCAGCGCAGGATGGTGCAGAAGCATTAAGTGCAAAATCATCGTGGTGCAGAAGCATCATGGTGCAGAAGCATCATCTGTAGGTAAACTGAACAAACACATCAAACATACCAATATATATACAAAATGCTTTATTCATCACAGAATTCCTAGAATGTTGTTATTTTACTAATACCACTATATTTAACATACTTTATACTTGGGTTTCAAGCAATTTGTTACGTTTAGATGTATAAATAACTCTATATAAATTAGAGTTATCACACCCCCCAACTTAAACCATTGCTTGTCCTCAAGAAATGACAAAAAGAAAATACAAGTAGGATTTTCAATTTAAAGAAGAACAGATCAGCTTATATCTTTTCAAAGAATGATTTTGCATTTGATGAACTTCATTTTTCAGAACATTTTGTGCCCTTGAATTCCCTAAACATCCAAAGTTTATTAAAACTCATTTGTGTGAGTGTGTGCCCCACTGAGATCCAATCAGTTAAAACTAAGTGAAAAGTTTCTCTTTAACTCACTACAAAAAAACTGGTCATTAGCGACGGACATTTCCCTCGCAAAATGACCAAAATCCGTCGCTAATGGTCATTTGCGAGGGAATTAGCGAGGGACCAGTTCTGTCACTAAACCCCTCATCGCTAATGGGATTAGCGAGGGAATTTGAATCCCTCGCTAATTAGCGAGGGAATTTTGCCTCGCTAATGACTTTTACTTTTCAGGTGATGAGACTCAGTTGCAGGGGTTGGTAAATGCGCAGGAATTAGCGAGGGATATTTCCCTCACTAATTCCCTCGCTAATGACTGGAGTTTTTCAAAAAAAAATGACACGTGTCCAGTGCTGAATGACTTGTTTTTTATATATTTATTATTAATTAATGAATATTATATTATATTATTAATTTTGTGGTGATGTGTGGTGGTGGGGTGGTGGTGGTGGGGTGGTGGTGGTGTGGTGGTGGTGGTGGTGTGGTGGTGGTGGTGATGGGTGGTTTAGAGTAGAGAGAGAAGGAGAAGAGTAAGGGAGAAAGAGAGAGAGAGAGAAAGAGAGAGAGATAGAGAGAGAGAGGAGTGAGAGTGGTGGTGGTGGTGAAGAGTAAGAGAGAGTGAGTGAGAGTGGTAGGAGGTATGTGGTGGTGGTGGTGTTGGAAGAGTGAAGAGAGAGGAGAGTGTGAGAGGAGGTGGTGATGATGGTGGTGGTGGTTGTGTGGTGGTGGAGAGTAGAGGAAGAGGAAGGGAAGAGGAAGGGTGAAGAGGAAGGGTGAAGAGTGAGTGAGTGAGTGAGAGTGGTAGGAGGTATGTGGTGGTGGTGGTGTTGGAAGAGTGAAGAGAGAGGAGAGTGTGAGAGGAGGTGGTGGTGGTGGTGGTGGTTGTGTGGTGGTGGAGAGTAGAGGAAGAGGAAGGGTGAAGAGGAAGGGAAGGGGAAGGGTGAAGAGTGAGTGAGTGAGTGAGAGAGAAGAGTGTAAATGTATTTAAGGAAAAAAGGAAAAAAAAATGCGAGGGAATTAGCGAGGGAACTGTCCCATCATCTGAAAAGTTAAATTTAGCGAGGGAATTAACGAGGGAACTGTCCCTCGCTAATTCCTGTGCACTTACCAACCCCTGCAACTGAGTCCCATCATCTGAAAAGTAAAAAAATTAGCGACGGAACTGACATTCCCTCGCAAATATTTTTACTTTTGCCATTAGCGACGGAAATTCCCTCGCTAATGTCTAAAATTCCGTCGCTAATTCTCAAAAATACGACAGCCCCTATTCCCTCGCAAATTCCGTCGCTAATCCCAATTTTTGCGAGGGACCATTAGTCCCTCACTAATTTCCGTCGCTAATGGCTTCTTTTCTTGTAGTGACTTTTGAAAAATTTTAGATTACGTTTGGTCAAAACAAAGATGTTTCAAAATAAAGACTAGACTAACAACATCTTCAAGACTTGGGGGGCTTTAAGTACAACTAAGGACTTTGTTTGAGCAATTCAAAACTGTTTGAGTCTATGCACTATACTTTTTTTGTGGTTCTTTTTGTTGGTGCAGAAGCACTTTTAGTGCAGATGCACTGAATATTTTTGTGAAGTGCAGAAACACTAACTTTTTGTAACGGTGCAGAAGCCCTTGAGTGCAGCTGCACTTGACACTACTTTTCAAGGTTTGTAGCATGTATTGCCCTCTTCACTGACCTCCTTATGCATACTTTTTTCTTTGGTTTTTTTGTTTTTCTTTACTTCTTTTCTTTTCTTTTTCTTTCAAACCAAATGCACTATTAGAACAGGTTCAGTTTAATGATTTAGGTCAATATGGCTAGCTCATAACATTTTGGCTCTTTTGTAGTGTATTTTTGGTAACCTTTTGCATTGACTCCTCCAAGCTTCTTATACTCAGCCTTAGTATTCATGGAAATTCCCCCAAACTTATTTCTTTATGCTTTTTTATATTTTTAGAAAAAAATTGTTTTTGACCTTGGTTTTCTAAAAATTCTTCTTGTATCAGATAGTTTTTCATATAGCAAGGTTCTTTTCAAAACTCAGTTTTGATGTGTCAAGGTAATAATAAAAATTAGTCATTTTGAGGAAAACAAGGGTTTCTTTTCTTTTTCTTTCTTTCATCATTAAAACTTAATTCAAAGAATGCATTTAGCTAAGTTTTGTAAAAAGATTTCAAGCTGATCATGCTTCAAAAATTCTCAAATCTTATTTTGAACATAAAAACAATTTGATGCACCTCAACAAAAGTTTGCGTAACTGATGTTTTTGTAAAAAATTTTTTGAAAATTTCCAAAGAAATTTTGTTGACTGCATCACAAAATTTGAATTTTTAACTATACTATATTATATATATGGTAAACAACAAAATGCATATATATCAGCACATGCATATAGTAATTAAAAGTGTTTTTCTCCCCCCCCCAACTTAAAGTTGAGCAGTGTCCCCACTGCTCTAAGTTGAGTTAGAAAAAGTAATTTTTGTTCCAAAAATGGGGAGGGGGGTTAATACATGTGGGATAACCATAGAACATACAAGTACTTATAAAATAACAACATGAAAGAGTTTACTCTTTCTTGGCACCACTTTTGATTCTGGAGCTGGCTCTCACAGGAACATGCTTGACCTTCTGTTTTTTCTTCTTTGCCTCTTCAGTCCTTGGTGTACCTGTACTAAGTGCAGCTGCACCAACCTCCTCTGTTGCTGGTTCTGTAGGTGCAGATGCACCAGGTGCTTCTGCACTGATTTGTTCAGCAGTAGTTCTGTCTTCTGTTTGCTGTTCTGGTGGTTGCTCAAATGTAGCCTCAGCTTCTTTTGGTTGGTCTTTCTCCTTTCGTGGTCCTCCTTCTCTGCTTCTTCTCCTTGTGCCTTGCTGTGTTCTGCACCTTCTAGTCCTTGACTTTCCTTTACATTGGTTTCAACAGCTTTCTTGAAGAATTTCTGGGTGTTGCCCATCTCTTCTCTTTTCTTCTGTGCCAGCTCTTCCAGCACCAGTTTGACAGTATCTTCTTTGTTCTTGGGTATGACTCACAACTGGAACACCTAGAGATGCATCTGCACTAGGTGCAGTTGCATCTGTTGCTGGTGTATATGGGTTGGCATTTTCTTCTTCAGAGCTGGTTTGTCCTTCTTCTTCAATAGGATCTTCCTCAATAACCTGCAAAGATTGTTTCTGAAAAATAATGTTAGAGGTTTGTGTGGATGTTTCTTGTTCAGGTTTGCTTTCTTGGTGGAGGGGTGGAAGTGGTGATGATTGTGGGATGGGTGATGGTGATTTAGATCTTGGTGGAGTTGGTGTTTTTCCTGTGGATGGTGATGTTGATGTGTTTTCTGGTTGTGGGTGGGCTGGTGGAGTAACTTGGGTGAGGAGTGGTTCTGTTTGGGCTCTGTCTTCATACTTCTTCCTCACCAATTCCTCCATGCTTATATTCTGGTCCTCTTCTTCTCCACTCTTGTCATCACTTTCAGTGGTATCCTCATCCTCCTCATCTTCATTTCTCTCCATTTCCTTCACCATTCTTGTTAGTGTCTCATCCTCATCAGTCTCAACTAGCCCTTCACTTAGCAGCTCTTCCTCTTCTTCCTCAATTCTCTTCTTCTTCCCTTTCTGCTTCCTTTGTGTCTCCCTCTTTCTTTTCATGAACTTTTTCTTCTTATTTTCCTCTTCACTCTCTTCCTCCTTTTCTTCTTCCTTTTCTTCTTCTTCTCTCTCTCTCTCTCTCTCTCTCCCTCTCTCTCTCTCTCTCTCTCTCTCTCTCTCTCTTTCTTTCTCTTTTTCCTCTTCTTCTTCTTCTTCTTCTGGATTCTGAAAGACCCATGTAGGAAACACTGGGGTTTCTATTTGAGTTGGTACCTGAGATATCTCCATCAATCTGAGTTGTAGCCACTCATGCTGTTCTTGCTGAAATTTCCAAACAACCTGGTGCTTCTGCACTAAGTGCTCCTACACCAGGGTGTTTTCTTCAGTTTTAATTTTTGTTCTTTCTTTCATCTCAGCAGATAGTGGGCCTGGAGGATATTTTCTTTGCTTATGTTCCTCAGGACTAATATCTACCACTTGCTTCATACAGAGCTCAGTGATCAAGCATGGAAAAAATAGAAATCCTCCCTTCCTTGCTGCACAATCTAGGATCTGTTTATTGATAATTTTCCCTATATCCACATTTTTGTTTGCTAAGATTGCATCTAATAGGATCAATCTATCTTTTGACAGTGTGTATGTGTGGGATGTAGGGAAAATGGAACAATCAATAAACAGATACCAATTGCCTAACTCAGGGACTAAATATCTATTTTTTAGTTTGAATTCAGTATTGGAAATCTTATCCCATTTGGAGTTTTTCACAGCAATCCTAGACTTGACTCTTTCCATTTCTTTCTTTCCATAGTTTTCTACTTTTTCTTTGAAATCAGACCCAGAATAGACTAAGTTATAGTGAGAATTGATTCTATCACCACTAAAATAAACTTTTCTACCTCTTATCACAGAATGATTATGCATGTTACCTTGTTTGTTGCCTTGAATCCCAGAGTAGAACTCTCTGACCACCTGTTCCAGATAGAAGGCTCTGTGTTGTATGAACAGATCCCAGTTGAGACTTGAGACTGTTGCCATGAAATTAGGGTGAGCCTTCATCAGACTGTAGCCTCGTTCAGGGAGAAATTTTCTTTCCCAGAAATGTGCAAATTTAGGGTCCACAGTGCTTGAAGCAGGTGCAGTAGCATTGGATTGCTTCTTTGGATGTTGTTGTGATGAGGTTACTGTGCTGGCCTTGCTCTTGCCTGAGGTCTTGTTTGCGCTTTGTTTGCGAACCATTGTTGATTGTTGGCAAGGAACTTTGGAATTTTCGCAAGAAGATGGAACTTGGTATTCTCAGAAATTGGGGATTTTCTTGACAGAGAAGGGGATTTGGTGATTTTCGGTTTCTGTGAGTGATAGAGTGATTAGTGGTGAAGAAAAACGGTAACCTTGGGGAAGTTGCGTGTGATTAATGCTTGGTAGTAGTCGTTAGGGTGTGAGTGTAACTGCATGCGTGAGGACACGTGGGGGGCTAGGTGACACCACACGAAGTCTATGTCACAGATCACAACTGCTATTTTGTTGTGCTGGCAGTTTTTGAAATTTTTTTCACCCAAGTGTATTTTTGAATTTGAAATTCTGGTGCAGTAGCACTGAGGAACTGCTAGGTGCAGAAGCACTAAAAACCTGTGTTCCTACAAAACACTTGAAAAACATTAATTTGAACAAAAATTGCATAACTAAATATTTAATAACATGGTTGCCTCCCATAAATGCTTGTTTTAAGAGTCTTTCAGCCTGACTATCTCCTTTTCTTAGAGATTTTGAAAATGGGTGGTGAGTTTATCCCTCACCACATGTTCACCATAGTACATTTTGACTCTCTGCCCATTTACCTTGAAAGTGGTGTTTGCGGTTGCATCATATAAATTAACTGCACCATGGGGGTAAATTTTGATTAGCTTGAATGACCCTGACCATCTTGATCTCAGTTTTCCAGGAAATAACTTCAACCTGGAATTGTATAGCAAGACCATTCCTCCTTCTCTAAGCTCTCTTCTTTGGATTTTTATGTCATGCCAAGCTTTGGTTTTTGTTTTGTAAATTTCTGCATTCTCATAAGAGAATTGCCTAAATTCATCTAATTCATTCAACTCTAAAAACCTTTGTGCTCCTGCTTTGTTGAGATCATAATTTAGATTTTTCATAGCCCAATAAGATTTGTTTTCCAACTCAACAAGCAGATGGCATGCTTTACCATAGACTAATCTATAGGGGGACATACCTAATGGTGTTTTAAATGCTGTTCTGTATGCCCATAATGCCTCTTCTAAATGTAAGGACCAATCTTTTCTTGATGGTCCAACCATTTTTTCAAGCATTCTTTTAATTTCCCTATTTGATAGCTTAGCTTGCCCACTTGTTTGTGGGTGGTAGGCTGTAGCAATTTTATGCTTAATCCCATATTTTGCAAGAAGATTTTCAATGAGTTTATTGCAAAAATGTGATCCTTCATCATTGATAATTGCCCTTGGGGTGCTAAACCTTGAAAAAATGTTTTTCAAAAGGAATTTGCTAACAGATTTGGCATCATTATTAGGCAATGCTACTGCCTCTACCCATTTGGATACATAATCAACAGCTACCAAGATATATTGTTTGCCAAAAGAAGTTGGAAATGGACCCATGAAATCCATGCCCCATACATCAAAAAGTTCAATTTCTAATATATTGGTTCTAGGCATTTCATGTTTTTCAGAGATATTACCTGCTCTTTGACATTTGTCACAAGTTTTGACCATTGAATATGCATCTTTAAAAAA
The DNA here is from genome assembly GCA_039519185.1 of Astragalus membranaceus. Lineage (NCBI taxonomy): Eukaryota > Viridiplantae > Streptophyta > Magnoliopsida > Fabales > Fabaceae > Astragalus > Astragalus membranaceus. The sequence continues at coordinate 178,652,861 of CM076847.1, forward strand.
AGTTGGCCAATAATAACCAGACTGTAGTACCTTAGCTGCTGCTCCGTTGCATCCAAAGTGACCTCCATATGGTGCAGCCGTGCAGCATGGCAGTGCAGAAGCACGGCTTGCTGTTCTTCTTGGGGGATGCATTTCCTCATTAATTGATCTGGACACATTTTGTAGAGAAATGGCTCATCCTAGTGATAATCTTTGATTATGTGAAAAAATCTCCTTCTTTGTTGGTAAGTCATATCCACTGGCACCACCTTGCTCACAAGAAAGTTAACAATGTCAGCAAACCAAGGTGCAGCTGCACTAGGTGCTTCTGCACCAAGTGCAGAAGCACTGGATGCTGTCACAGTTATTGCTAACAGTTTTTCATCAGGAAAAATTTCCTTGATCTCTCTATTTTGTGTACCTGTTCTTTCACCTTCAAGTCTAGATAAATGGTCAGCAACCTGATTCTCCACCCCCTTTTTGTCTCTGATTTCAAGATCAAATTCTTGAAGGAGGAGAATCCATCTTATTAACCTTGGTTTTGCATCTTTTTTGGAAATTAAATACTTGATGGCAGCATGATCAGTATAGACAATAATTTTGGTGCCAACCAAGTAAGATCTGAATTTATCAAATGCAAAAACCACTGCTAACAATTCTTTTTCTGTTCCAGTATAATTCATTTGTGCTTCAATTAATGTCTTGCTAGCATAATAAATAGAATGAAAGATTTTGTCATACCTTTGCCCTAAGACAACTCCTACAGTAAAGTCACTAGCATCACACATTAATTCAAAGGGCCTGCTCCAATCTGGTGTAACAATCACTGGTGCAGTCACCAATGCTTTTTTGAGTTTTTGGAATGCTTCCATACATGGTTCATCAAAGTTAAAAGGTGCATCAATTTGCAAGAGTGTGCATAATGGCTTGGATGTCCTTGAAAAATCTTTGATAAATCTTCTATAGAAGCCTGCATGGCCTAAGAAGCTTCTGATTCCTTTGACAGTTGTTGGAGGTGGCAGTTTTTCAATGACCTCAATCTTGGCTTAATCCACTTCCAGACCTTTCTTTGATACTTTATGACCTAACACAATGCCTTCTTGTACCATGAAATGGCATTTCTCCCAATTAAGCACTAAGTTTGTTTCCTCACACCTTTGGAGAATTTTCTCTAAATTTGATAAACATGTTTGAAATGTGTTTCCAAAGACTGAGAAATCATCCAGGAATACTTTCATTGACTGCTCAATGTAGTCAGAAAAGATGGACATCATGCACCTTTGGAATGTTGTAGGTGCATTGTAGAGTTCAAAAGGCATTCTTCTAAATGCAAATGTTCCATAGGGGCATGTAAAGGTAGTTTTTTGTTGGTCTCCAGGTTCTATTGCAATTTGATTGTACCCTAAATAACCATCTAAGACACAATAAAATTCCTTACCTGCTAACCTATATAACATTTGGTCAGTGAAGGGTAAAGGGAAGTGATCTTTCTTTGTGGCTTTATTGAGTTTTCTATAATCCATACAAATCCTCCAACCTGTAACAGTTCTTGTTGGTATCAATTCATTTCTTTCATTGGCTATTGTAGCGACCGAAAAATCCGGGTGAGGATTCCTCGAAGGTTAAAAAATGAAGCCGCCACCAAAGTTTAATTTAAGGGCAAACATTGGAAAATCCCTTTTGGAATGGATAAGGGTCCTTGAGACCAGATAAGGGTTCGGGAGTCGGTTATGCGTGGGGAAGGTATTAGCACCCCACGACATCATTCCTAATGAAGGTTACCTGCTAACTAGTTGTAGGAAAGAATATTAATTTTGAAAATGTTTATTTTTACCCTTTTATTGTGAATTAAAAAAAAGAAGAAAATTGATATTTTATTTAAGAAAATGATTATTTTGGAAAAGATTAAAAAAGGTTTTTTATTAGTGCAATTGACAGAGGTCGGCCGCCCTCTGCTCCTACGTATCTCTTGGTAGAGAATCAAATCACACGTAGTTCTTGGTAGAAAACTTTATTTGTTGGTGTATTTTATTTAGGGATATTAGGACTCCCGAGTGATCAGTTCATTTGTCCTAAAATGATGACTAACCCGACTGTACAGTCGGCTTAGTCCCCTACTTTGTAAAAATGGAGTTTTTTTGAAGTTCGGAAGATAGTTTGATGTGTGGTGGTTTGATTCTATTTGAATAGGGGTTTTAGGACTCTTGAGCCGTACGGCTCATTCATCCTAGAACGCTGACTAACCCGTCTGTGCAGTCGGCTTAATCCCCTGTTTTGAAAATTTGATTAGTGGGAAGAAATATGTTTGTGTTTATTTTGACTTAGAAATTGTTTGTTTTAAATAGGGATTTTAGGACATGATCCGTAACAGTTCATTAGTGACCTAAAAAGCAGACTAACCCGACTGTACAGTCGACTTAGTCCCCTATTTTATTTATGAGAGGAAAAGGAATATTTTGTTTTTGTTTTGAATATGAATACAAAAATGAAAAAATGAAAAGTGCAACTAGTGAAAAATAATTATCAATAATATTTAAAAATAAAGTGATTAAAAGAAAAATAAAATAAAAAAGGGAGGGGGGAGAGAGAGAGCGAGAACTTCGCTGGGAGAGAGAGAGAGAGAGAATGTGTTCAGTGTTCTTGTTGAATCACTGTGGTGTCTTTTTCATCGTGGACAGAGCCTCCTTTTATAGGAGAAGGGTTAGGTGAAGAGACTTGTTGGACAAGTTAACTTGTTGGGCAAGTCGACCTGTTGGGCAAGCAGCTTGTTGGGCTGAAGGTTAATGCTACTGACACCCCCTTTTTATTATTTTTGTTCTTCTCTATTTTTTTGGATTATTCTTATTTTTGTATATTTTGGTGATATTTTTGTATTTTTGGGCTTTTTGTATTATTTGGACACTTTATTGTAATGTATATTTTTTATTTTCTGATTTTATTTCATTATTATTTTTATGGCTTTTTGATCAAAATGACTAAATTAAGTCCAAAATACCGAACATAGGCCCATTTACTAAGAATTGGCCCAATTAGACAAACCGGTCTAAATTAAAACAAGACAGCGCTCGAAATGTCGTTCTCGTAATGATATGGACTTGTGACACGGGGGCTAAAACAATTGCGATAAATGATCGGACAAAATTGGGGTATAACAGCTGCCCCTATTTATTTATATTTTACTAGAAAAGGTGAATGGTTTTCAGATTTTCGTAGTAGAAATAAAAATAAAGATAGACTAGACGCTAATTTTGTCCGCTTAGGGGGAAGATGAGTTAGGGAAAAGAGGGACGATTAATACTTGGCGTGTTAACCGAGAACAAAAAAGAAATGATCACTGGGGATCTGGAGGAGCACTGGGGCTCTAAGGGAGCACTGGGGCTCCATGGGGTTGCCTAAACCCTGAAGGACCACTTGGGGTCCGAAGGTGCACTGGGGCTTTGAAGGACCACTGGGGGTCCAAAGAGCACAAACTAGCAATGGTACTAGTAAAATGGTATGCTCGGGGGGTGGCCTTTTTCGAGCGGCCGGAGGGGCAAGATCAGGTCGTTGACCTAATTTGCTCACCTCAAAGGACGTCCACCATGTCTTAGATTGACACAGCTAGTCTGAAGGACCTGGGGTCGGATGATCCGTCGCGCTCAATGGCGATATAGTGATCTTGAGGGTAGAGTTCGAAGTCGTTGCTTTGACATACTGGGTCGAACTGAACTGATGGACCTGGGGTCGGATGATCCGTCGGTTGCTCGATAACGCGACATGCGATTTGGAAGAATGACCATTGAAGCTTTGAAGGTGCAATGGGGCTTTGAGGAACCGCTGGGGGTCCGAGACTTTGAATTGTGATATGAGACCAGTGCTTGTAGCACTGACTTTGAGGAAACAAAGTATTGGGATTGACACATGGCGTACTTGCCTAGGACATACCTAATGAATGCATTTACCTGAGAAGGGAAAAGCTATCTATATTTGGCATGTCTAAATATGTGATGGATGATGCATCCGTGCAATATGGGTATGCGAAATGGTAGGTGTTCGATGGGATGAATGAAACGTGGCGGATGATGTGAGTCGAAGTTGGTGGAACATGGAGGTTGACAAACAACGTATGTGAATGCAGATAAAATATGAATGTGATTGTGCTGATTAATGATGAATGTAATGGAATGAGCGATTTTTCCTCTTTTTGATTTTTGCCTTTCCTTTTTTTTCTTAGTATATAATGGGTGTATGAAATGCCAAGTGCGAATGTGACGCAAATGTAATGCTTTGATGCGAATGCCGTGCATGGTATGATGATATGATTAGTGATGTAAATAAGGTTTTGGCAATGATGAATGAAAGGAAGCACACGAATGCATGGTACAATGATATGATTAGTGATGTTGAAAGTTTTTGGCAATGATGAGACCGGCACTTGGCAGCCATGTATGCGAATGCAGATAACATGTGAATGCAAATGTATTGCTTAGATGCAGGTGCTATGGTAGATGCATGATTGCATGATGGAATGATTTATGCTATGATTTATTGATGATGTAGAGAGATTTTTTTGGTAATGATGAGAAATGAGACTTTTGATGCGAGAGGCAGAGAAGTAATCATTCCTTGGAAAAGGTTTGAACTCAGACGTGGCAACCTCAAGGGTGTCATTTACATGCACTGATGCACAAAAGTATTTGATTGCATTTGCAAGCTCGTTCACATTGTTCTTCCATTTGATTATGATGTCCCATGACGATTGAATTTTAAGTCCATAAAGTTAACTGAGTGAGTTTCCAACTTCATATTAGTAACTTGTGTTCTCTCTCTTTGAAGCATTGTTTTAGTGAACATGTAGAGTAGTGTAAATACAGATGAATGAGCCAGTTGACTCGGGGTATGGACAGATATGACACGTCAGGGGATGAATGGTAGGTTTTTGCCAAAGTCATGAAAGGTATGTTCTCCCCAACTCTAGAAACGTGGGACTGCCCTAATTCATAGTTGATGATGGTGAATGCATAACTTACCCCTGTCTAGTGGTGACAACAACTAGGGGTGTAGAGGAAATTATGAATTGGTAATGCTGTGACTTTGGAATGAGAGATGGAAGGCAAAAGATTTTGTCTCAACCCATGGCGTTTGGTGTTGGCCCACCTATGACAAGGACAATGTTGCCCTGACTAGAGTTTGCGAAAAGCTGTGTTTAGGATGGTGGGTTGAGAAATTTCCCCGGTAGAGTTTTATGAATGTGAATATGACAAGGGGATGAGATGGGTGTAGGGCGAATTTCCCCAATTTTGAGCGGAGTGAGGGGTTAATGGTGACAGGATTGCCCCACTTTGGAATGATATTTCTAGTTCGAGTGAGGTAGGGGAAAGGTGACAGAGTTAGGGTAATGGGTTTGTGAGTTGGTTGTATGGCTATATGGTATTGGATGTGGTATATGAATGAGACGGACGCTGGAAAATTTCCCCAAGTTCGAGAAGCATGAAAGGTGAAGGGACTGCCCCACTTTGGGATCTAGGTGATGATCCTAGTACAAACTTTTGGTTCTTTTAAGATGACTCCCATGGACTATGAAGATTTCACTTGGTGATCACTAAACCTTGTCTTGGTATTAGTGCGACTTGAATAATCTTGGAGCGCAAGCCTTTTTTCTTTTTCTTTTTTTTGTTGCTTTTTTTTAGCTTTATTTTTTGTCATATTTTTTTTGAGCAAACATACTGTAAATAAATAAACTCAATTGTCCTAAAATTAAAACGTTAAGAAAACGAAAGCAATTAGTTATCGATCAGAATGGACTTGTTTAGGGTTGTAACGTGGCCAACGGTTAGGGGTTTATGTAAGAAAGGGTTGGTAATGTGGCCAATGATTAGGGATTCATGAAAGAAAAGGGTTGGTAATGAAAATAAATGATAATTGGGCCCAAAGAAGTGTTTGGGGGTTTAGGCAATGATCTTTCATGAAAGAAAGGATAAGTAGGCCCAAATGAGTGTTTGAGGTCCATTTTTGAGTTTCGTGAAAGAAGTGCTAATTTAGCACAATAAGGTGTTTGAGGGCTTTAGACAATGATCTTTTTATTTGCGGTGCAATGTGGCTAGTGGTTGATAATTTATGAAAGAATGGGTGATTGGGCTCAAAGTGATCTTTTTATTTAGTGGTGCACTTCATGATATGATGTATCAGCTCAAAGATTTATGCCGTTTTTTTATTCAAGACTTTTGTCTCTTTTTTTTTTGAAATATGATTCTCATTCTTTGACGGCCTATTTCTCTTGAGTTGAATAAACTAAAGAAAGTAGTGCACCATCTCTGAATGGGGAACAGATCATTGTCTAGGGTGATTGAAAGATTTTTTTTTTGATTTTTTGGCTCAAAGTGGGTTGCAAAGGGTATTTTTTTATGCTTTTTGTGAGAAGATGACCAAACTTCATTTCAAATTATGATTGCTTGTTTTCTCAAAGACTAACTCAAGGACAAAAAATTATTTATTTTTATATATCTGCTATTTTTCTTTATTTCTTTTTATATGCCCTAATTTTTGCTTAGGCTGCTCTCGCGAGTTTTCAACCTAACAGGCTTTTTTGATTATTTTTTTTTGTAAATGACTTGCACCAAGGGAATACAATGTTCACCAGATATCTAGTGATCACAAATTTGCCCCAGTTTGGAGGATCCAAGTGTTAGTTTATGAAATTTCATCATTGGGGACAAAACCAAAGAGTCAACTAAGAACTTGTGTGGAGAATATGCACTTTATAGTGTGGTCGGGGTGAGACTGGACATGAACAAGGGATGATGATAGGATGGAAAGGTGTGGACACTAACTGACTCAAACAAGAGCAAATGCACATCGCATACAAGTTCACTATACGAATGCTTCACAGAGACTTAACATAGTTAGAGACATGATAGAAGAATTTTTGATAACACATTAATTAACAAAATGGACTATTTTGATCGTTTATCATGGGATGGATGAGATGCAACGCTTTGCTGACAAAAATTTGGACGAGCTGCGAATGGTGAATAACTTATTTTTTTTGAAGATTGAGTGTCTGAAAACAACTTGAGTTTGCAGCTAAGTTCGACATCGTTTGAAATTTAGTAGGTTAAACTTTTTCAAGGAAGAACAATCAATTAAAATGTATTTGCAAGAACGTCTCATCTCTCATCAATTTTTTTTTCAAAAAGTATGCTCGTGTTTTTTTTTTAAAATTATGAAATAAAATTTAATGGATGAATAACACATGATGATGGGTATGAATGATGAAAATGCAAATGCATGAGATATGTTTCTAAAAAATAACTTGCAAAAATAAAATATGATTTTTTTGAATTTGTTCTTTTTAGAAGACCGGAAAAATGTATCAGTGTTTGTTTGAATGCAGGGGTATAAGGCTCCTTTGTGTCCTACGAGGGTTCCTAAGAGAATAGGTCTAGGGCTTGTTTGTTAAGTGAACCTTTCAAAGGGTAGCTCTAAAGAGTCCTACATAAGGTTCCTAGAGCCAACGACCCCAGTTAAGAACACTGATCAACAACAATAGGCAAGCTATTAGGAGTGCCAGCATTCTCAAGAGGGACTAAACTCTAGGTGAGACTTTCGTGACCACCCAACAGGACGCACATCCAGTAGGCCATCACTACGCAGTCTCGTTCTAAGTTAGGTTATTTTCCAGTCCGGGTACAGGACTATTCTCACGTGTGTGCAAAAGTGTGATAGTGGAGTGTGTGAAGGAGCAAAATATAAAGAATACCCCCCAAGCTGCAAAAAAACAAACATATATACAAAAAAGTGGTCTTCTATCCTAGGGTTTTCATATCACAAAAGAATAATATGCAATAAAGATAAAAAGGGAAGGGTAAAAATAACCATTAAATTAACAACTAATCCTACAACTAATTAGACTAGGTTTGACTCTCTAAATTGTCCCCAGTGAAGTCGCCAGCTGTAGCGACCGAAAAATCCGGGTGAGGATTCCTCGAAGGTTCAAAAATGAAGCCGCCACCAAAGTTTAATTTAAGGGCAAACATTGGAAAATCCCTTTTGGAATGGATAAGGGTCCTTGAGACCAGATAAGGGTGGGAGTCGGTTATGTGTGGGGAAGGTATTAGCACCCCACGACATCCTTCCTAATGAAGGTTACCTGCTAACTAGTTGTAGGAAAGAATATTAATTTTGTAAATGTTTATTTTTACCCTTTTATTGTGAATTAAAAAGAAAGAAAAAAATTGATATTTTATTTAAGAAAATGATTATTTTGGAAAAGAATAAAAAAGGTTTTTTATTAGTGCAATTGACAGAGGTCGGCCGCCCTCTGCTCCTACGTATCTCTTGGTAGAGAATCAAATCACACGTAGTTCTTGATAGAAAACTTTATTTGTTGGTGTATTTTATTTAGGGAATTTAGGACTCCTGAGTGATCAGTTCATTTGTCCTAAAATGATGACTAACCCGACTGTACGGTCGGCTTAGTCCCCTACTTTGTAAAAATGGAGTTTTTTTGAAGTTCGGAAGATAGTTTGATGTGTGGTGGTTTGATTCTATTTGAATAGGGGTTTTAGGACTCTTGAGCCGTACGGCTCATTCATCCTAGAACGCTGACTAACCCGTCTGTGCAGTCGGCTTAATCCCCTGTTTTGAAAATTTGATTAGTGGGAAGAAATATGTTTGTGTTTATTTTGACTTAGAAATTGTTTGTTTTAAATAGGGATTTTAGGACATGATCCGTAACAGTTCATTAGTGACCTAAAAAGCAGACTAACCCGACTGTACAGTCGACTTAGTCCCCTATTTTGTTCTTGAAAATATTTCTTTATTTATGAGAGGAAAATGAATATTTTGTTTTTGTTTTGAATATGAACGAAAAGTTAACAAAAAAGAAAAAATGAAAAGTGCAACTAGTGAAAAATAATTATCAATAATATTTAAAAATAAACTAATTAAAAGAAAAATAAAATAAAAAAGGGAGGGGGGGGGGGAGAGAGAGCGAGAACTTCGCTGGGAGAGAGAGAGAATGTGTTCAGTGTTCTTGTTGAATCACTGTGGTGTCTTTTTCACCGTGGACAGGGCCTCCTTTTATAGGTGAATGGTTAGGTGAAAAGAGTTGCTGGACAAGTTAACTTGCTGGGCAAGTCGACTTGTTGGGCAAGCAGCTTGTTGGGCTGAAGGTTAATGCTACTGACACCCCTTTTTTATTATTTTTGTTCTTCTCTATTTTTTTTGGATTATTCTTATTTTTGTTTATCTTGGTGATATTTTTGTATTTTTGGGCTTTTTGTATTATTTGGACACTTTATTGTAATATATATTTTTTATTTTCTGATTTTATTTCATTATTATTTTTATGACTTTTTGATCAAAATGTCTAATTTAAGTCCAAAATACCGAACATAGGCCCATTTATTAAGAATTGGCCCAATTAGACAAACCGGTCTAAATTAAAACAACACAGCGCTCGAAATGTCGTTCTCGTAATGATATGGACTTGTGACACGGGGGCTAAAACAATTTCGATAAATGATCGGACAAAATTGGGGTTTAACAGCTATTACTGTCATACCCCCTTTCTTTGGAACACATTGTATAGGGCTTATCCATGCACTACAGATATGATGTATATGATTCCAGCATCTAGCCACTTAATGATTTCCTTCTTTACAACCTCTTTCATTATAGGATTTAGCCTTCTTTGCCCTTCTATATAATTTTTAGAATTATCTTCTAAATTTATCCTATGCATGCATATAGAAGGGCTAATTCCTTTTATGTCTGCCATTTTCCAGCCTATAGCTTTTGTATGCTTTCTTAAGGTACAAATGCGATCATGCTCCTGCTCTTTTGTTAAGTCAGAGGCAATGATCACTGAAAGTGCATCATCTTCCCCTAAGAAAGCATACTTCAAATGTTTGGGCAGTTCTTTCAATTCTAACTTAGGAGGTTGTTCAGTTGAGGGTAAATTCTTTTTAAGGTTAGGGTCTTCTAAATTAAGAGATTCAAAAGTTCTAGACCATACCTTTTGTGCTGGTGCTTTTCTTGAAAAAATGTCTTTTTCCAAGATTTCTTCTTCAGGTGGTGCAAAAGCATCTGGTGCTAGTGCACTGGTGAGATAATCATACTGCTTCTGGAACTGCTTCTGCACCAAATGGTCAAGAGTAGTGATTGCTGAACATTCTTCACTCTCCTCAATAGGATACTTCAGAGCATTCATCACATTGAATTTCACCTCTTGATCATTTACTCTCATGGTTAGTTCTCCTTTTTGCACATCAATTCGTGCTTTCCCAGTTGCTAAGAATGGTCTCCCAAGAATGACTGGGACTTCTTTATCTGCATCAAAATCAAGAATAACAAAATCTGCAGGAAATACAAATTTGTCAACCTTAACCAGAATATCTTCAATGATTCCCTCTGGATAAGCTATTGATCTATCAGCAAGTTGAAGTGTTACTGTGGTAGGTGTAGCGACCGAAAAATCCGGGCGAGGATTCCTCGAAGGTTCAAAAATGAAGCCGCCACCAAAATTTAGTTTAAGGGTAAACATTGGAAAATCCCTTTTGGAATGGATAAGTGTCCTTGAGACCAGATAAGGGTTCGGGAGTCGGTTATGCGTGGGGAATGTATTAGCACCCCACGACATCCTTCCTAATGAAGGTTAACTGCTAACTAGTTGTAGGAAAGAATATTAATTTTGAAAATGTTTATTTTTACCCTTTTATTGTGAACTAAAAAGAAAGAAGAAAATTGATATTTTATTTAGGAAAATGATTATTTTGGAAAAGACTAAGAAAGATTTTTTATTAGTGCAATTGACAGAGGTCGACCGCCTTCTGCTCCTACGTATCTCTTGGTAGAGAATCAAATCACACGTAGTTCTTGGTAGAAAACTTTATTTGTTGGTGTATTTTATTTAGAGATTTTAGGACTCCTGAGTGATCAGTTCATTTGTCCTAAAATGATGACTAACCCGACTGTACAGTCGGCTTAGTCCCCTACTTTGTAAAAATGGAGTTGTTTTGAAGTTCGGAAGATAGTTTGATGTGTGGTGGTTTGATTCTATTTGAAAAGGGGTTTTAGGACTCTTGAGCCGTACGGCTCATTCATCCTAGAACGCTGACTAACCCGTCTGTGCAGTCGGCTTAATCCCCTGTTTTGAAAATTTGATTTGTGGGAAGATATATGTTTGTGTTTATTTTGACTTAGAAATTGTTTGTTTTAAATAGGGATTTTAGGACATGATCCGTAACGGTTCATTAGTGACCTAAAAAGCAGACTAACCCGACTGTACAGTCGACTTAGTACAGTCGACTTAGTCCCCTATTTTGTTCTTGAAAATATTTCTTTATTTATGAGAGGAAAAGGAATATTTTGTTTTTGTTTTGAATATGAACGAAAAGTTAACAAAAAAGAAAAAATGAAAAGTGCAACTAGTGAAAAATAATTATCAATAATAATTAAAAATAAACTAATTAAAAGAAAAATAAAATAAAAAAGGGAGGGGGGGAGAGAGAGAGCGAGAACTTCGCTGGGAGAGAGAGGGAATGTGTTCAGTGTTCTTGTTGAATCACTGTGGTGTCATTTTCACCGTGGACAGGGGCCTCCTTTTATAGTTGAAGGGTTAGGTGAAGAGACTTGCTGGACAAGTTAACTTGCTGGGCAAGTCGACTTGTTGGGCAAGCAGCTTGTTGGGCTGAAGGTTAATGCTACTGACACCCCCTTTTTATTATTTTTGTTCTTCTCTATTTTTTTTGGATTATTCTTATTTTTGTATATTTTGGTGATATTTTTGTATTTTCGGGCTTTTTGTATTATTTGGACACTTTATTGTTATATATATTTTTTATTTTCTGATTTTATTTCATTATTATTTTTATGGCTTTTTGATCAAAATGACTAAATTAAGTCCAATATACCGAACATAGGCCCATTTACTAAGAATTGGCCCAATTAGACAAACCGGTCTAAATTAAAACAAGACAGTGCTCGAAATGTCGTTCTCGTAATGATATGGACTTGTGACACGGGGGCTAAACCAATTGCGATAAATGATCGGACAAAATTGGGGTATAACAGTAGGCCTAGCATTTCCAATCCCCAATTGTGTAAATATGGATTTAGGTATTAAGTTAATACTTGCACCTAAATCACAAAATGCACGACTTGTATAAGATTTTCCTATTGAGAATGGGACTGTAAAGCTACCAGGATCCTTTAGTTTTCTTGGAGTTTTGCTTTGTAAAATTAGACTGCATTCCTTAGACATAGCAACTGTTTCAAAGTCCCCTAATCTTCTTCTTTTTGAAAGCACATCCTTCATAAATTTAGCATAATTAGGCATTTGATGAAGTGTTTCAACTAAGGGAACATTGATGTGTATCTGTTTTAGAATTTCGAGAAACTTACTGAATTGCTTCTCCTCATGTGCCTTTTTTAATCTTTGAGGGTAAGGAGGAGGAGGGTATTCAGGAACTAACCTTGGAATTGGAACTTCATGAGATGCAGATGCATCTGGTGCTCCTGCATCTTGAGTATTTTTTTCTTTTTTATTTTTTTCTCCCTTACCTTCACCTTGATTCTCACCTGGATCTGCAAGATCTTTTCCACTTCTTAGAGCAATGACCTTTACCTGCTCCTTTCCTGGCCTGTGGGATGTGATAGCTTCTGTATTTGATGGTAATGTACCTGTTGGTCTTTGATACAGAGCTGTTGCTAACTGTCCCACATGATTCTCTAAATTTTTTATAGATGCATCATGTGCTTGCCTAGCTGTTCTGGTTTCACTAATGAAAGATTTGAGCAAGGCTTCTAAGGAGTTATCAGTGGCAGGTGGTTGTTGTCTTTGGTTGTTCTGAGAATGGAATTCTGGTGGTGTGGCTGGTGCAGAAGCACTAGGTGCAGAAGCACTAGGTGCAGATGCACCAGTATTGTTCCATCTGAAATTTGGGTGGTTCTTCCAGCCAGGGTTATAGGTGTTAGAGTAAGGGTTGTTATTCCTATTATATCCTACAAAATTGATAGAGACAGGATTGCTGGGACATTCTTCATACAAATGGCCTCCTCCACAATACACACAACTTGTGTCTCCTGGGGGGTTTGTATGGCTGCTACAGTGTTTTCAGTTGGTGCAGCTGCACTAGGTGGAGATGCACTGGTTGAAGTGAAGTTTTTGAACAAGTTTGTCAGAGAGGCTAACTGAGCAGATAGGGCTGATATATCACTGATTTCATGTACCCTTGCAGGTTTCTTTTGGGCACTTACCCTCTCAGTAGGCCAACTAGAACTATTGGTTGCAATTCTATCAATTAATTCACATGCTTCATTATAAGACAAGTTTAATAACACACCCCCAGATGATGCATCAAGCATTATTCTGGTTTGGGGTTCTAAACCATTATAAAAAGTTTCCATTTGAATAATGATAGGTAGGCCATGATGTGGACATTTTCTTAAAAGTTCTTTCCATCTTTCCCATGCTTCAAACAATGATTCAAATTCTTTTTGTCTAAAAGATGTAATATCATTTCTCATCCTGGCATTTTTGATGGGTGGAAAATATTTTGCTAAGAACTTTTCAGCTATTTCATTCCATGAATGGATAGAATTAGGCTCCATTGAATTTAACCATGATTTAGCCTTATCTTTTAAAGAGTAGGGAAATAGCTTAAGTCTAAATGCATCTTCACTAACACGAGGAAGAATAAAGTTACTACATACTTCTAAAAATTGTTTTAAATGCTCATGGGGATCCTCATGGAGAGATCCACCAAATTGACCAATTGTTTGTAGCATTTGGAACATCATAGGTTTAAATTCAAAATGCACAGCATCAATATGAGGTCTTGCTATACTTGTTTGCATATTTTGATGATTAAACATAGCATAATCCCTCATGGGTCTATTTCTATCATTAATCATACCTATTGGGCCCATGTTGATGAATTGATTTCTGTGGTCTTCTTCAGTATCATGCTGTGAACCAGGTCCTCCTCCAACTGAGGCTGATCTTGAGCTCTGTCCTTCACTGTGATGAGACATGTTTCTGCAGTATTGCTTTCTTTGCTTTTGAAGTCTTAGCAAACTCCTGAACCTTCTTTCAATCTCTGGATCGAATTCAAATTCTGGTGGCTTGTCTCTGGGCATGAGCTAGTGCATCTGCACCTGTTTCTGCACAGAAAATAACTAACAGAGTAATAAAACACTAATTTATCAATCTAAACAACAAAAATTAATGGCAATCCCCAGCAACGGCGCCAAAAACTTGGTGTGTGAAAAGATGTGCAAGTATACACAATCACAAACAAGTAATACAATGATAAGAAAGGTCGAACCCACAGAGATTGGATTAACTTTATGTATGTTTAGAAATCATATAAATTAGTACTACTATTCTACTCACAAATTTTGGGGTTTTTAAGTTAAGTGAAAACAGAATACAAATATGTAAAAGAATACGAAGGAAATCAGTTGAGAAAGATGGTAGAGATGTTTTCACTAAATAATGTTCTTTTGAGAGTTTCTATGCTTTTAGTGATGCAGAAGCACCAAGGTGCAGAAGCACCAAGGTGCAGTTGCATTGAGTGCAGTTGCATGAGTGTGTGCTTTTCAGCTACTTTCTTCAGAGTTTCGTTACAAGCTTCCCATGTCTGGGTTTGCTAAATAAGTTCACTCCTGCCTTTGAAGTACCCACTGTTTCACCCTAAGGACTATGTTATCCTATGTCTAGGACTTAACATGGTTTTAACCAAATTTTCTTTATTACACAAGTTAACAAAGGCTTCATTAAAACACTCACCCTTATTAGTCTTGATTTCTAATTATAAACCATGTCTGTGAATATAACTCTACTTATTCTAAGTGATCAACCTTAAAATAAGATGGATGTAGTATAACACAAGACCCAAAATGCTTGCAACACTAAAAAGCACAATAACTTACTCAAAAGTTCATTATAAAGTAAGAACATCTCAACCAAAAAGGTTTAGCTCATAATATGCATTGCAAGGCAAAGATGGATGAAATGAAACATATTAATATAGATGAAAATACAAGAGATATCAATAAGGTAGAGATTACACTGATTGAAGCGCTCTTGCATAAAATTGCCCTGCAGTGCAGAAGCACTGACTTCCTGGTGCAATTGCACCTAACTAAGTTGATGAAGAAGTGAAGGAAGAAGTTGTCGATTCCTTCATCACCTTCTTGCCAACTATCTACTATAAAAACTATAAGAAATGAAACTACTAAATAATATAAGTAAAGTGTATGATCTACATATTATTAAGTGAGATATGCGATGCTCTTCAAGTGAGAAGTGGGAGCCCTTTTTATAGCCTTGGAGATTTCCTTTGCTTGAGGGTTTGCTTGAAAACCAAGTTAACCTAAGGAGGCTTAACCATGGTTGCTTTTCTGATCTTTGGATAAGGAGATTGAGTTCAGCACATTTCCATAAGGAGGGGTCCAATTGTGTAAGACCATATGTCTTTAGGTGAGTATCCTTTCATGATGATGTTTATGGTGGGCGCCTCCTTATGCATGTGGGCATGTGCTCCATGTGAATTGTGACAAAGCATGATGTCATAGAAGTTTTGGAGAAGAGGTATGAATTGAGGTGCTTCCATTGTGGGGTTATAAATCTTCAGCGCAGGATGGTGCAGAAGCACTAAGTGCAGAAGCATCGTGGTGCAGAAGCATCATGGTGCAGAAGCATCATTTGTAGGTAAACTGAACAAACACATCAAACATACCAATATATATACAAAATGCTTTATTCATCACAGAATTCCTAGAATATTGTTATTTTACTAATACCACTATATTTAACATACTTTATACTTGGGTTTCAAGAAATTTGTTACGTTTAGATGTATAAATAACTCTATATAAATTAGAGTTATCAAGATCCAACGGGAAGGGAAACCCATTCTACGAAGCATGTAGATAAGAAAATCCCACGAAATAGAATCGTAGGCTTTTTCAAAGTCAACTTTAAACAATAAGCATTATTCCTTGCTACGTTTGGCGTAGTCCACCACCTCATTAACCACGACCACTCTATCTAGAATTTGACGCCCCCCAATGAAGGCTGATTGTTGAGGCGCTATGATGCTGGGCAACACCTTGTTGATTCTACTAGCCAACACCTTCGACAATATTTAGTAGAGACATCCGATTAAACATATAGGCCGAAATTCCCCCAATCCTTGAGGGTTGTCATTTTTTGGAACCAAAGCTATAAAGGATGCTGCAATCGCCTTTGGGACAAAAGAGTTAATGTAAAATTCGTTGAAAAAACCAACCACATCTTGTTTCACCACATTCCAACAAAGTTTTAAAAAGTTGAAGTTAAAACCATCCCGTCCCGGGCTCTTATCTCCATCGCAATCCCACACTCCCATCCTTATTTCGTCCTCTGAAAAAGGTTGTGTTAGCAAATCTAAGTCACCAGGAGGGGTGTATTGTTAGCAGGGTCCACTTTAAAGAGTTATTTTCTGACATTTCTTGCAATGCTATTCATACTAAATAGCATTGTTGTTTGAACAATTATTTTATTTTTAGCATTTTACTTAGATGAAAAAAAATCCTGCCATGCTCTTGCTTAAACAAACGAGTAAAACAGATTAGCTGCTTCAAAGCATATCTTGTTAGTAAATAATTAGAATTAGAAAGACAACCTTTAATAATTCAAAGCATAACTTCATGATGTATTTATATCTTTTTTTTTGAAAGGGATGTATCTTTATCGTTAACAAATACTTTTAATTATATAAAACTGAAAGCATCAAACAGTAAAGTAATAAAAATTTAACCTACGGGAAATTTTAAAGAAAATATCTACTATTTTTATTTAATTAATTAATAGAATCATTACATTGATCATCACTAAAAAACAAAGAGTTCACTCACTTTGCACAGGTCTAATCCTGCATAATTAAGGAGAGAGAAGGATAAACTCTCCAAAAATACTATCTTAATCGTTGAAGTATCTTAATCGTTACATAAATTTATCGTAATAGATGTGAATATTAACTCCAAGTAATTTTTTTTGGTATGTAGATAGAGTAGTCACTGTCACTAAAAACTCACACACACAACCCGAGTTCAAACCCGGGCATTTTTGCCTGTTGAGCTGTAGGTCTTATAGATAACTCCAACTACATTTTGTTTTCAAAATTAATTAATTAATGTTTCAAAATTCAGTGATCTTTTGGATGGGATCTTATAATAACCATTCTTGACAAAGAATTTAAAAAATATCTAATGTAAATAAAAAAAGTAAACGGATATTTTAATAAAAAAAATTATCATGTAAGTGGGGTAGAAAAAGTGGAATATGAAAAAGCATTCTTGAAAAAAACACTAGTAACAAATTCTTTTTCAACACTTTATTAGATAAATCTTATACGATGAAATTCATCTTTTACAAAAATGCGTTCCTATCATTGCCTTAAATCTCAATTGCGTAATTACATAGGGTTAGTTATTGTTCAAGGAAAAGTTCAAGGAGTATGAGTGGATTTTGTTTGATTAAAAGTGCACCTCGACCAAAGGAAATGCAATAATAAATTGTATCAACTTTTTAGATAGATACAACCACTAATTTTGTATCTTATGCCTGCAAATCTAAGCTTAATCCAATACGGCATTACCTTTTCATCTACCATAATCTAAGGTGATTGTCGCTTTGCTATGTATAGGTCACTAGCACTTTCTTATTGGGTGTGTAGATCCAACTTTATTTTGAAAATATACAGAAAAATGATATTAATTTATTTGCTTTAGTTAAACAAGCTCGGCAGATTTTGAATTGATTGATATAAACGGGCGGTTGTAGTCCAACAACTAAGATAATTGCCTTCCAAGTAGTCCCACCGTTAGTTGCATTGATAATTTCAACGACATAAGAGCACCGAATCTCGAGTTTGAACTCGAGTTTGACTATCCGATAGTGTGTGTCGTGTTTATCTGCCATTTCGTCTAAGCCGACAAAAAAAGTACCATCCAAGCCATAGGCCCTCCCAGCAGACACAATTGGCATACTTCATTTTGTTTAATCGTATATCTAAAATACTTGTGCTGTGCACAAGACATTAATATATTATAAACTTAATACATGAGCAACAAAAGACATGTTCCAGGTTTACAACATATCTAGCCATCACACAAAAAAGACTTGGGCACTGAAATTTTTGTCTGGGCTCTAAATAAGTCATTTTTGTTCTTAAGTTCACTATGGAAGGAAATAAGTGATTTCTGACGACAGGCAAAAGCTGCAGTAAACTGCATAACCTCCCCTTCTAGTTTTTTCCTTCTCTGTACTTCGGAATTTAAATCTTTCAAGACATTTTCCTTTTGGCTTTGAACAATTGCAAGTTTCTCAAATGATTCAGAGAACTTCTGTTGCAAAGAGTCTTTTTCGTCCTTCAAAAGTAGTAACTCCCTTTCCAGGCTTTCAGATCTTTCCTTTAAATCATCCTTTGAGTATGCAGTCTCTCCTCCCAAATCAGAGCCCTTAATCACAAAAATTTAGTTTAGAATTATACAGAACAACCTACGATGCTTTGTCTCAAAGTTTATCCTAGAATGAAATTCTATCTTTGCACCTATGATTAAGGTATTTCAGAAACTGAGTGCGCAGATCTGTGCATTACTAGTGAAATCATCTTATAGACAATTCAATATTTTATTCTCTTAAATGGAATAAAAACAACTATATTTGTATCTCTAACTCATAAGGTGGTTGTCCTGATTGTTTACTCCTGCCCAAGAGAAATTCCTCAGCTTTTACCAATTCCATAAGTTCACTTTAGGGGCACTGTAAAATTATTCAATATATATGGATAGGAGAAGCTACCACAATATGAGCAGGTGGGATCTTACAGAGACCAATACATACCATACAGGGAAATTAAAGCTTATAATCTTTGTACTAATTTTTCTGAAGCAGCTATTTCTAACTTCTAACAACTTTTTCAAGAAAAGTTGAATAGCATTTGAAGGGTATCATAAGGGAAACAATTGCATCTACAAGTAAATCAGTCATAATATAGATTTTATACTTTTATCTAGTTTGAAAGGCATGGAATACAAGGAGACTACGACAGATCTCATATAACTCAGTTTATTTCTTACAATCCTCACATGACATGCTTACACAAGAACAAAATAAGTTAACAATGATATTTCACAATTTTATAAAGCGGATAATCACATGGAAAGCTAGTATATCTATAATTTCTTATTATTTGCTTAATTTCAGCTAGTGAACAAATGCCAGTCAAGGCTTCAGTTACTATGTGGTATTAGTGGCAAAAGGGTTCTGAGAAAAGGCAGAAAATATCCTAAAAACAAGACAAAGAATAAAACCATGATTGATGATTGATATCTTGATATTCGTGTCCAGACAACTACCTTGTGTTCACAGCTGCACAAAGGATTCATGTCTTGCTTTTCTGTTATTGAGCTTTCTGATAACTCCAGTGATGCAAGTATATTATTCATCCTCTCGTGAAACTCGTTTTGTTGTTCCTGGATTAAAGCATTGTTCCCAGTGGAAGACCTTTCATTAATCATATTCATTGTTAAGTGAGCTTCCAAAGTTGCAAATAGATGTTCACCAATTTCACTCATGGCCGAAAGCGCCTTTGCAGTCGACAATTTGCCACTCGATGCAAATCTCTGTTTAGAACACATAAGAAAATCAATTTACTGTTTCTTGGAATAGTCAAGGCAAATGAAGGTTGAAAGAAACCATATGGTGCACAAATTCAACCTGCACTGCTGATAAACCCTCCTCAAAGCTATCTTTGAATTTTTCCACGGATTCAGATAACCTCAGAGGCAATTCTTGAGTTAGTTGTGTTTCTTGTTGATGTTCAGGGCTCTCATCCATTAATTGCCTGCTTGATCGTACTTCCTCTGAATGCTTTCTCTGGATTAATATGCATCATCACAGAGCCATGCACAATACAAAGACCAGTTTATAAAAACGAATTTCAACAGGAAAAAAGCTGGTAGTACATAGCATCAAGGCCACAAAGGAATGAGAGGAAGAATAAAACCTATTTAATTCTCATATGATACACGCTCAAGATATCATATTATGTTATTGTGGTTGTTCCACTGTACATAAGCAATGCCTTATTTATCTATATGAGCAGTACCAAATGGATTCAAAATATTGAGAAGCCAAATTGGAAATATTTTAGAAGAGACCACAAGTGGTATGTATAATTCTCATTAATATAATTCTAATCGGTAATATTGTGCTGGAAAACATCCGTTTTATTCCCAGTATCAAGCTAAACAATTTTGTTTGATGATTTCTGACTTACTCAATATTTTCATTCTAACCGAAGTACGAATAATACGACGATAGTATATCGGAATACTGACCTCCAGTTCATTTATTTTTTCATTAGCAAGTTCCAGTTGTCTTCTCAAATCTTGAACCTCTCGTTCATACTTTTCAATTTGATTTGTACAACCCTGACAAACATCAGTCAAATGAAACAATTACCTAAGATTAAAGAGATTAATATGGTATTACTTATGCACAGAATACATAAAGTGCTATTAAAAGTACCTAACATTTAAACTACAACATGTGAAAGTGCAACCAACTCTTCCAGGGATACACTCAGCTCATTTCCTAGATCTTGCTACTGTATGTAGTCTGTTGAACCCTATATCTAGCTGGAATATGAAGTTAATCACTATAATTATAGTGATCCTAGGGATGGGGCTTTATTGCTTGAATTGAATTCAAAAGCTCTAACAAAAGGGAACTCTAAACCTTAACTGCCTTTCATACATTGAGATTCTTAACTTTGCTAATTTGATCCTTGATTTTAATCTATCTTTAATAATTGCTTGCTTACATCTAAATCAATTTTACAACCCTCTTCGGTCAAATAGTAATGAACTGGGAGTGGTTGGTGTTGGATATGAATCCTTGTGGGAAAAATACTTTTACTCACTCTATTATTTGTACTATTGACTATTAATACACTTATTGATAGGTCACAAGTGTTACATGTGAACTTACTGGAGTTGTTTCACTTGCTGGGAATGACTGAACTTTTCGAGTTGGAGTAGTTTGAAGTGAATCAAGGTCTGCAACGTAGCCATTGTTCATTTTGAACCACATATCTTCATCAGCTACATTGCTGAAAGCATCTGGAAGAGGAGGACTACTATCTGGCATTGTTGAATACTTTGATCGCCTAGCAACAAAAGCACTGGGAGCTGTCTTTAAACAGGGAGATTTAAATATATCTCCTTGACATGTACTACTAATGTCATTGAACTCTTCCATAAATCCCTGCCTCAATGAAAGGAGAAAAAGTGTTGGGAAGAAAATAGTGGCAAAGAATAGCAAGTTGTCTATATAAGGCAGCACAAAAAAGAAACACTATGAGTTGTTGCAGAGGAACAAAAATGACCATGAAATCCAAATTAACATAAGTATTTATATAGACCAGATAAATGACCAAGGTGTTATATGAGAACCTATTGGCTATTAGCATTTACAGATTTTTCTGGCCATTTTATTTCATTCCTTATGAGGTATACCTGGTGGTTGTTCGTCCCAGAGTGCGAGAACGAAGTGGTACTAGAATTTTCAATTTTCATTTGTTGCTCCTTAATCCATTGGTTACGTGATTTCCTCTCCTCTTCTAGTTCCATTTCAAGCTTCCCACGCTCCATTTCATACTAAACAGTTGAATATGAGTACATCATTAGATGCTTTAGCATGAATTTAATTGCTAACTCTTCAGAGTGCAGGCAAACTTGAAACGTAAAACCTGCCTTGAGCATATCGTTTCTGAGTTTAAGAACCTCTTGCTCGAGCACCTCAGCATGGGATCCCTAAATAGAAATATTTACCATGTAAGATTCCCTGACACGAGTGCAAAAACCATCATTAATAGATGATTACCTGAAGTTTCTTACGCAGCTCCTCTATCTCTAACTGTTGCCGCTTTAATAAGGCTGCATCTGTCAAAATCTGCGAAATTCCAGCCACCGAGAAATAAGCACCAGCATTATTGGTGTAATAGAAACAAGTACCAGCATACGGAATAGAGGAGAACCATGTAAGCATGCAGCTGGAAAGAAACTGCAGGCTCATTATTCAAACACCTATATGTTAACTATTTCCTGACAGAAACAAGTAAAATGCAGAGAAAATTACAGGCTTAATTCATTTTCTTGACCTGAGTAAGCTTCCTAATATGATTCTCAACATTCGAAGTACAATATTTTATTCTCCAATAGATTGTTACACATAATGATTATTCAAGTTAATCAACTGGTACAAGGCAACAGAACAGGAAATAAAAAGGTAACAAAAATAGTACTTATTGATGTGCATAAAATACACAGACCTCATTCACTTGAACACAATTCGTGATGCGCTTGGCCCTACTAGCAAACTGAAGAGTTCCCCTTGTTTCTTCACTGTGAATCTAAATGGATTCAAGAATATTACAGTTGAAATAATGTATGTATTAATCAATGATCACCATACAAGAAAAAGAGTGACACAACCGAAAGCACAGCCTCTACCTCTTCTGGTGCTACGGTGCAAATAATGGACGTTTTGGCATTACCACCAAGAGCAGGTTGGAGTATACGTGTTAATTTACTATCACGATATGGGATATGCCCCCTGCCATAAAAGCAAAAGTTTCCAACATTATCATCTTCTGAAGCCATAACATGAAAATACAGTACCCAAGGCAGGGAGAGAAAAATAATATACCTTTGTTTAGAACCCTCACTTAGTTTGTTAATAACATTTCCTAAAATCATCAAACTTTTGTTAATATACTTTCCTTCTTTTAAACGTACTCCGTCAGCTCCAGTTTTTGCAATCCTTTCAGAGCCAGCTAGATCTACTAGATTCTGATCCCTCAAACTCATCAATAAGTATGCAGCTCGCTTATAATTTTTTTTTTTATAAGGAATAAAAGAAAAAAAAAATAACACAAACCAAAACTGAAACTCGAACAATGTCACTAATTGAACTATCATAGGAAGAATTGGAATCCTTCTCCTTGCTTTCAATCACCTGTATATTTGATTAAAAAGCAAGTGAGTTAGGACTATTGGCATTTTCTGTAAAAAGAAAACATATATACTACAAAAATAGAAAAAGAAAAAGTTTGAGTTATACCATTCTAAATATTGTATGCGATCTGCTACTCCTTACATTCATATTTGTCTCACCAAAATGCCTGTTAGCTGTGAAATCAGAACAATTTTCAACTTTGATAGAGCATAATGTGCTTGCTCAAACATCAAAGTAAAAATAAATAATTATGAATGTGGAACAAACCTTCCCCTGCTTTAATAAGATTAAGCACTTGTTCTGCATTATTGACAATTTCCTCTTTAAGCCCGGCAACAAATACTCCACGCTGGAAAATAAATAAAATCAGCACATCTATACATGCATTGCAATTTTGCACACACATATTCCTACATTAACCACAAAAGAAACAAAAAATTAAGTGGTACGAAGCCAACCTCCAGACTCTCATGAATTTGCAATTTCTGATTTTCAACATCGAGAAGATCATTAATCTCTTCATTATAGATCTCCATGTAGGAAACTCGAATCAAAAACTCCCTATCAGACATCTGATAACCAAATTGTTGGAACCAAACAAACAAACAAGCCATAAGCAATGCAAGAATATGCACATATCTCTTCAAATTTAAAAACAACTCTTCTAGAACAATAGAATTACACTCTACCGTCTCAATTTTCGCAAATACGTCTTCAACTGCCCGAGGAATCACTCCCCGGTCAGTCTCAGAACCATTCATCGTGAAGGTCTTTCCACTACTTGTCTGTCCATAAGCAAATGCAGTTCCTGACCATACAATGTAACCTCAAATTAACATTTATATCCAAATCTAACACTAATTAACAGTTTTCACATCCCTAACATAACATAACTTTCTTAAAGAATAAATTTTCAATTTAGTCCCTAAAGTATCCCTCTCCCTCCAAATTGGTTTCTAACTTATAAAAACCTAATAAATGATTTTGAGTGCTTATCCACGTCCAATAATTTAATTAAGCGGCAAATTTAAAAGACTAAATTAATGGATGGAGATAAATTTTAAGAGCTATTTAATGCTATTTAATTTAATAGTTTTTCATAGTTTTTAAGACTAAACAAGAGAGAGTGATATTTTAGCTACTAAACTAAGGGTTTCCACCAAATTAATTAGTTAAATTAAAAATTCGAGTTTGTATGCAGCACTTTAGTTGGGCTAAGCTAAGAGTAAGCATTGAATTGATAATTAAACGAATGTACGTGACTGTGTAAGAAATTAAAATTAAAATGAAATAATATGAATTTGAATACCGTTGAAGCCATCGAGTGCCGCAAGAATGATATCCTTAGTGAGGAGCTCGTAAACACTAGCATTAGTGCTAGTTTCATCGAATATATGATCTGAGAAATTTGAACATGGAGAATCAAAGAGACAAATACGAAGCAATTGAAAGAGATTATGATAATTAATTTGATAATATACCGAAAGCATAGGAAGAGCCAGAGAGTGGAGTGCCATGGATCTTGTGAAGAGAGATACGGTTTTCTTCGACCTTCCAGAAGCTTCCATTGACGGAATCTTGGGAAATCGAAGGTCGAACACGAACGGCAACGCAGATCTTCTCCATTTGCTTTTGCTTTTGCTTCAGCTTCTTGATTTTCACTACTGGGAGCGGGATCTCATTGGCCTTTATCTTTCGTTGCATTTGAATTGAAATTTGGAATTGACAGAAGGTGTTTGCTTTTCCCACACCCCCTCCTACTCGAAACACACCCCATAAGGGTGTGAAATGACCAAAAGGCCAGGCCAAACCTCTTTTTTTTCACGAAATTTCACCTGTTCGAACACGGGCCTTCGAACAGGTTCGCACGAAGCCATTCGCGTGTGTTAAATATGGGGACACACCCTCTTGGGTGTTTTTCACCTGTTCGAATGGGGTCATGCGAACAGGTTCGAATGTGGTCATGCGCACATATTCGCATGAGGCGGTTCGAACCAGTGCTGCAGAGCGACAGATATTGGACGTCTCAGATTCCACCGACAGTTTTGATCAACGGCTTACAATCAGTCAAATGTGTGTCAGATAAAGGAGTGGATGTCAATCCCTTTGGAAAATGTGTCTGAACGGATAGAATTTAAACGGATCAGATTTGTGATCTAAAAATGAAATCAACGGCTGACATTTCACCATGCCTATTATAAAAGGGGGTTCACATCCTCAGACCTTCTTCACCAAACCCTAATCTGCTTCTTCACCAAAACCTACTCTCCCTCTTGACAGCTACAACCAAGCTGAAATGGAATGGCAATTGTGCTCAACCCAGTACTCATCCACCAAATTCCTAACTGCCCTTCATCACCATGGGACTGTCACCACCGACGAACATGGTGTTGTGTTTCGTTGTCCTAACCATGTATTCTGCAGGATGAGTAAGGTCATCACCTTCGCCCAACTAAAGGAAAAGGCTGAGAGGAAGATTCGTCCAGAGGGAGCGTGGCGTAAAGACGTGGCGCGTATACGTTACCGAAAGTACAACCGGCTTGATTACGGGACTGGCTATTTTACAGTTATGGAGATCCGCAACGATGACGACGTTGGGACCATGATGGAATATCATGCTACACTTCCGATGGGGCGACAAGTCTTAGAGTTGTACGTGGACACAATACGCACTCCAGAAGAGATCATTTATCTTCTGGAACAGGGACGACCGAAACACTAGTTTCTTAGTTAGTTGTTTGCTTATGTTGGTTTTATGTCTTTCGTATTTCATGTCTTTCGTATTTCATGTATGGTTATGGTTTGTAATAAAAAGGCAATAAATTTGCGCCAAATTAAGTAGATGACATCACAAAAATACTTAATAATATCAAAAGTAGTTAAATTATACAAAAGTTCCAAACAGTTAAATTATACAAATATCCCCCCCTACTGGGTGTTGCGCCCCCTCCTCTGATACACATTGACGATCCTCCTCCTAAGCCTACGGAAGGGGTTGAGCAACCTCTTGATGCGCTGAAAGACGCTCCTGGTTGGCTCTGGGACATTATCATTGATGGTCCCATCCATCTCATCCACCATATCCAGGAGCTCTGGCAGCATCTGTCAAACAAATAACATAACATTATTTAAATAAGTAGATTTAAATAAGTAGAAGAAACTTATTACTGTAATTAACATAAAAAACACGTACCACACTGACATCCGGCTCATCCACAAGCTCTACATAATTTTCAGGGAAGGCAAAGGGATGTGAGACCCTAGAAAACCATGGAAAGTAGCCCGGCACCGTGTTTGAGGAGTACGGCACACAGGGAGGCCCCCGCGCCACCAAGTGGTCCTGGAACTGTGTCCACCTCTCATCACACTCCGTGAGAGTACAGACGGCCCGATTTGCAGGTCTGGGCTCCTCCGGGATGTGCTGTACCTGGCCAAACTGTCTGACCACTCTATCCGGCAAATGGCTCACCATACAGCCAGCACTCCGGATGAACCCTCTGAACCTGCCCAGCTCCTCAAATGGTCTCTCCTGCCTATGGCCTGTGTAGGGGTCCCAGGTGACCTCCTCATGGTGTAGCCGGTCAAGGCACAGTCTGATGGTGTGTGACTTGATGGCCCCGGGGCCATCCCTACACAGCCATTTCTTCGCCCGTGGCATACTCTCAACATATTCTGGGTGCACCACCCAAGATGTAAAATTGGCACTCTGGAAGTGCTCAAAAATCCAACCCTGTAATGAACATATCATTGGTTGATTATAAATCTGAAAGTAAACCTAAAGCAAACTTATAAAAAAAAAAAGTAAGTTTTATACCTGTAGTAGAGCCATATGACCAGCCATCTTCTTCGTCTTCTTTCTTGAAGCATCCTTCAGCTGATCATACATATGGGCAAGGGCCATTGCCCCCCAGCAGTAGTCTCCAACATTGTTCAAATCAAGAAGCATACCTAGGTAGCCAAGCTTAACCTTGCTTCCTGACTTGTCTGCGAACAATGTACAGCCCAAAAGATAGAGCAAATAGGCCCTAGCAGCATGATGCCACCTCTGCTCAGCTATGGCTGGGTGGTAGACATGATCCCTCAGCCATACAAGACCAACTGACAACCCTCTCGCAGAAGTCTGTTCAGCGGCATCTTGGGGGGTGGCCCCCAAATAGTCAATCA
Organism: Astragalus membranaceus; assembly: GCA_039519185.1. Classification (NCBI taxonomy): domain Eukaryota; kingdom Viridiplantae; phylum Streptophyta; class Magnoliopsida; order Fabales; family Fabaceae; genus Astragalus; species Astragalus membranaceus. The sequence goes on from CM076847.1 coordinate 178,680,057, forward strand.
GCATCTGCTCTCCCTGCCACGAAGTCCAGTCAGGCATGTCATAGAACTGGCCCGTGATGGGGATGTGTAGCAGCTGGGATACATCATCAAGGGTGATAGACATCTCACCCACAGGAAGGTGGAATGATGATGTATCCGGCTGCCAACGCTCTATGAATGCGTTCAGCAGCCCCTTGTGAGTGAGGGGAAAACCAAGTCCTATGAGAGGGAACAACCCCGATAGGATAAGAGTCTCCCTGATCCTAGCATGGACCACAAGGTTAACCGGTCCATGTGGAATCGTAGTTATGTCCGGCCGAACCTGCATTGACAAATGACACCGGCACAATAAGCCAATATGTTCAACAAAATAAGAAACAAAATTGACAACACGCTATTATATAACAATAACTTACCCGGCCAGCATAGAACTCGGTCAAAATATGAGACCCGTATGTGGGCAAGACAGAACCATCAACAGGTCCACCAGGGAATGGGAATGTAGCCCTAGGAGCAGCAGCAGGCTCCTGAGGCTCAACATCCTCCTCATGTTGAGCACCTCCCTCCTCATGTGCATGACCAGAAGGGCCGGCCAGCTCATATGCCGGAAATTGAGCATCACGCTCAACATCCCGGCCAATATCATCAACCTCCGGTGGGGGAGGAGGGACGTCCCTACGCCTACCCCTCCGGGAAGGTTCAGCTCCATCTTGCCTCCGTTTGCGTTCGGAAGCCGTCGGGGGTGGCCTACGCTCCGGCTGTTGCGAACTACCGCCACGATGCCTCACCATATCTGAAACAACAACCATTAAACCAATTAAGCAACATAATCAGCAAAATAACAGAAACAATACTGTCACACATGTTCGAACAGCATCATTCGCACCTGTTCGAACAGAAGCATTCGCACGTGTTCGAACAACCCCATTCGAACGGGTGTTCGCATGGCCTCATTCGAACGGTGTTCGCATGACCTCATTCGAACACCTTCGTTCCCAGAAACGTTCGGGGAAGGCCAACCGAACGCGTCGCATATGCAGAAAAAATAAAAACGATGAAATGGAAAGACAGGAAAGTGAGGGAGGGAGTACCTGATGCGTAGAATGCGAGATTGAAGCTTCAAAAATGGTGGAGTTGAGATTGAGAGGGAGAGTGAGGGTGAGAAATCGAATTTGGGGTGGGGGAGGCGTTAGGGTTCGGTTGAGAGATGAGAGGGGGTGTGAGAGTGTTTGGGAGGGAGAGTGAGAGATGAAATGTTTTTAATTGAAGGGTATTTTAGGGATTTAGGGGGTTTGGGGGTGTGTGGTGAGTAGGAGGGGGTGTGGGAAAAGTAAAATCCTTGACAGAAATACCCTCGGCCCAACGGATAGCTTCTTTTCTTGGGCCTGCTAAGATAATATGCACTTTTCGTGAGTCACTATTTTCAGAATCGTTTTTCTAATACACCCCAACGAGTTAAACATTAATTTCTTTTCCAAGAAAATACTTTTAGCTGGAAGATTACTTCTTGATTCTTTTTACGTCAAAAAAAAAGCTGGAAGATTACTTCTAGAAGATATATTAACTTTTCTTAGTAATTTATCTGTAAGATAAACTTTCAAATTGTTAATAGCATATGAAAGTTAACTTCTAAAGTACGATTAATTGGTAAAGTTTAGTGAATTGTAAATTGGGTTTTTAAAAGTACTATAATTTTGCCCGGAAATTAAGTACCAAAAAAATAGTGAAGTTGACTTGAAGAAGTCATATTTTATACATTTTTGGATGTATTAAATAGTCTAAAAGTTTTTTTTTATCAAATAAAAAAATAAAGTTAAAAACAAGACAAAGACATTGAAATAAAAATATTGTATATCAACATAATGAAAAATAAAAGTCAAAAAGTGAACAAATGGTGGAAATATGACAGATTTCATCAACATAAAAATCGATCCGGTGATCGACCCGATCAGGACACCGCTGGGTCACTGGGTCAATAGTTGGACCGAGGAGTCACTAGTTAGCCAACATGACGTGGTCTCTATTAAAAAAAATTCAAGAAATCATAACATATTATTAAATATAATGATAATTTTTTTATATTTACTATTAAATAGAATTTTTTTTTATTGCATTAAATAAAATATCTATAAAATCATAAACATATTATTTTATATATTTTTATTAATATCAAGTATACTTTATTAAATTTTTTTGACTGAAAAGTATATTTTATTAATATAAACAAATTATCAGATGTGTCTATATATATAATTGTAAACATATGGATTTACCAGTGTCATTACTACCTTTAATGCTTGTCTTAGAAAAGTAGTCCAGTTTGCGAGCTAAGGGACATGAAGGAGTTACAAAAATAATAGTATAATTTTAGAATTATATAATAATATAACTAGTGCTAAATAAATTGAACCAATTAATACACAAAGAACTTTGCTTTAAAACACAAAATGCATAATAGAGATGATATTAAAATGAAAATAAAAATATATAATTTTATTAATATATATATTATCGAGTTGGTTCATGAACCAAACGAGTCGAGCTATACTTAGCTCAAGTTCAGCCTATTTACTTAACTTAGCAAGCTCAATTTTCAGCTTATAAGCTCAATAAGCTATTTATCGAGTTGAGTTTTGAACTATGTTTGAATTGGTTAGATTAATTGTCAGCCCTAACTATGTCGATCACAATCCTTCCTCAACCTTCCATTTGTCAATCATACCCTAGAGAACTTCATATATTAAGAAATGTGAAAAACACAATATATTAATACACAAAATAACAAAAGTAAAAACGAGATAAAAAATGAAATACTTTAAACTATAAGCTTAAATCTAACCAATCACTTACCATAGATTTATCCGCTATATAAGTTATTCACTAAATACCAGTTGTTTTAAGTCTTGGCAAAAAGAGCTATTGCAATGTCGGAACTCGGAACTAGGATATTTGTTACGATTGAAAGAAATGGATTCGCTACTTTATTCAATAATATATTAATATACATCAGCTTGCAATAGCTGTACAGTAACAAAGAGTAAAGTAAAATGAACCTATCTATCCTAACTGAAATAAATTGAACTAAGAGAACTAACTCTGCTTAGTAAAGTAAATACAATAATTTCAGTAGTGTAAATTAACTCTAATAGGCCCCCTCAAGTTGAACAGTGAATGTCCTTCATGTGAACTTGGAGAGAAGCTGCTGAAACTGTGCAGGTTGCAGTGGTTTAGTGTAAATGTCTGCAAGTTGAGCTTTGGATGGAATGGACATCAAATGAATGACCCCCGACTTGTACTTTATCTCGAACCAAATGACAATCGAGCTCAATATGTTTAGTACGTTCATGGAAGATAGGATTTTGTGCAATATGTATAGCAGAATTATTGTCACAAAACAATGAGACAGCAACAGAATGTGGTTGATGCAAGTCCTGCAGCAAGTATAATAGCCATCGAATCTTAGATGTGGTGATGACGAGGGCACGATATTCTGCTTTAGAAGAAGATCTAGAAACAATGCTTTGCTTTTTGGACTTCCAACTGATCAAGGAGGAACCATAGAAGACACAGAAACCAGTGGTTGAACGCCTACTGTCAATACATGTTGCCCAGTCAGCATCACTGAATGCTGTCAAGGTAGAAGATGAGTCTGCTGCAAAGAAAATACCACGGCCAGGGCAGGATTTGAGATACTTGAGTATATGAAGGGCAGCCTCCATATGAGGAGTGAGAGGATTGGAAATAATTTGGCTAAGTTTATTCACTGCATAGCAAATATCTGGGCGTGTATTAGTCAAATAAATCAGTCTACCAAGTAAGTGACGATACTGAGTTGGATCAGCCAAGGGAGTGCCAGTGTGAGCACTTAGTTTCAGGCCAGACAACATAGGAGTGGATGAGGGCTTGCAAGCAAGGAGACCAGCTTCCTCTATGAGTTCTAGAGCATATTTTCTTTGAGAAAGCACAATGCCAGTGGGAGATCTTGCTACCTCTATCCCCAAGAAAAGTTTCAGAAAACCTAAATCCTTGATTTTAAACTGATTATCAAACAATTTCTCGACCTCTTAAATCTCACCAAGATTGTTACCAGCCAAGACAATATCATCAACATATATGAGTAAAATGGTGATAGATGAACCAGATCTTTTAACCAAGAGAGAGTAGTCATTTTTGGATTGCATGTAACCCAAAGGAAGAAGAAAAGATATAAGCTTAGAATTCCACTGTCTACTGGCTTGTTTCAAGCCATACAAGGACTTTTGGAGCTTGCAAACCTTGTTAGGGGAAGAAACTTGGAATCCTGGAGGAACCTTCATGTAGACCTCTTCGTGTAAGTCTCCATGGAGAAAAGCGTTATTTACATCCAACTGTTGCACATGCCAATTGTGAGTGGAAGCTAGGGCAAGAACCAATCTCACAGTGGTCATCTTGACAATAGGGGAAAAAGTCTCTGAATAGTCCACACCCTCAAGTTGAGCGAACCCTTTGGCTACCAATCGAGCCTTATACCTCTCTATAGAACCATCAGCTTTGAGTTTAATTTTGTAGACCCATTTGCAACCTATAGGTTGCTTTCCTGGAGGTAAGTCAGTGACAACCCAAGTAGAATTAAGATCAAGGGTTGTGATCTCTTGATTCATGGCATCAATCCAACATTGATGCTTGGAGGCTTGGGCATAGGACTTAGGCTCAATGTTAGTACTAACAGCTGCAATAAATTTTTGATGGGAAGGGGATAGATGATCATAGGAAACATAGTGAGAAAGTGGATACAAAATACCTGAGAGAGATTTTCCATCAGACGAAATAGAAACCATACCACAATGATAATCCTGTAAGTAGGAGGGTTTGGTTTTAGTTCTGGTTGAGGTTCATAAATGTGTAGGTGGAGAAGAGGGTTCAGGTGGATGAGACATTTCAGGTAAGGGAACAGGGGAGGGCTCTGTGATTGGTGCAGGGTCTTGTGAGGTGAGGATGGGTTGTGGAGGTGGGGTAGGAATAGGATTAGGAAAGGAAAGAAGTTCAGTGAGGGCAACTCTAGACGGGGAAACTGATGGAGTAGGTGAATTGGCATGAGGGGTAGGAAGATAAGGAAAAATGTTCTCATAGAAAGAGACATTTCTAGATAAAAAAATCTCATGTGTATGAAGGTCAAAGAGAAGGTAGCCTTTCACTCCCTGGGAATGACCAATGTGTATGCATTTTCTAGCTCTATGGAGGAATTTGGTTCTATGTGCTGCCAAAGTGGTGGCTTAACATAAAGAGCCAAAGACCCTAAGGGTGGAGAGGTCAGGTGGCTTGCCATGTAGAAGAAAGAATGGAGACCTAGATTTTAATGAGGTAGATGGAAGGCGATTGATGAGGTGTATGGCATGGCAAATGGCAAAATCCCAAAACTGAATGGGGAAGTGTGATTGAAACATAAGTGAGCGGGCAACATTAAGAATGTGCTGATGCTTACGTTCAACCACCCCATTCTGTTGAGGGGTTTCAATACATGTCTTTTGGTGGATAATACCATTGGATAGATAGAATTCTTCCATAGAAAATTCAAGACCATTATCAGAACGAATGACCTTGACATGCACGACAAGCAAACTGTGTGTGGACATAGGCTACAAATTGTGTGAGATGTTTTCTGGCTTCTATTTTGGTTCTCATGAGCTTTATCCAATTAAATCTAGATTTGTCATCAACAAGGGTTAAGAAATATCCGTTACCATTGATTGAGGGAGTCCCAAAGGGACCCCAAATATCAACATGAATAATGTCAAAGATGTTTTGTGAGGATGGTGAGCGTGTAGGAAAAACAATTTTTTGTTTTGCAAAATGGCAAGCATCACAATTTGTATTATGAATATCTGGCATATTACAATGAAGTTTTTGAATAAGATTGTAACAAGTGGGGGAGGGGTGACCTAGGCGATTATGCCAAATGTCTATTGTTACAGAGGCAACAGAAATTTGATTACAGTGTATAGAACTAGACTTAGCTAAATTAAGTGGGGGAGGGAGCTTCATCGTGTATAGTTTTCTATCCCGCTTAGCATGGCCAATCACTCTCTTGGAGGGGATATCCTGTAACACACAAGAATCACCATCAAAAAGTGTTTGGCAGTTGATTGTGTCAGCAAGTTGACCAACAGAAATTATGTTGGAATTAAAATCAGGGACATAATAGTAGACATCATATAGGGTAATGGTAAAAGTGAGAACAATGGTGCCCTTGTAACAAGAATATCTAACGTCTCCACTAGGTAATGTGATGGATATAGGTTTAATAGCATAGTAAGAAGTGAAATAGTCAGGGCAGGAGCATATGTGATCAGTGGCGTCAGTCAACTAACCAAGTGACAAGATAAGTACCTGAAGGTGTTGAGACAATACTGTTTACCCTAACCATATTGGCTGAAGCAGTAGTAGTAGGAGGAGTAGTAGGGAGCAATGAAAGAAGACTCTGTAGCTGTTTGTCGTAATATTGACTTGAGAAGTAGTAGAGGTGAAGGAGGAAGCACCAACATCATCAACAACAACATGATTGGCCGATTTCTTGATATTCTTGAAGCCAGGCGGATAACCGTGTTTCATAAAACATGCCTCCACGGTGTGATTGGTTCAATTGCAAAAAGTGCAGAGACGATTTCCACGTGGTGAAGGAGGCTTGCCTCGTCCACGAGACGCATTAGGAGCAGCCTCTGTTTGCACATTCGCAACTGAAACGTCAGGTGCAATAGGAGCTCCAATTTGTCGTTCTTGTTGGACTATCATCGAATAGGTCTTGGGCAAAGAAGGAAGAGGATCCATGAGAAGAATTTAAGAGCCTACAACAGCGTAATTATCATTCAAACCTTGAAGAAAACTCATGACAATATCACGCTCGCGGTACCCTTCAACGATCTTTAGAGCATTACAACAGCAAGAACCAGATCGAGCAAGACATTTTGGAATTGGTTGGAAATTACAGAGTTCGTCCTAGAGAATACGCATCTTCGTAAAATAGGAAGTAACAGAGGCGGTACCTTGTTTCAAAGAGAAGATGTCTTACTGGAGATGAGAAATGCGTGTGTTGTCGCCTTGAGAGAAACGATTACGAAACTCCTGCCATACGCGATAAGCAGCAGTAATCCACAAGATACTGGATGAGATTTCTGTTGAAACTGAGTGATTAATCCAGGAGAGAGTGAGCATGTTGCACCGTTTCCACAAAGGAAACTTCGGATCTGATTCATCAGGACGCTCGATGGAACCATCAACGAAGACAAATTTGTTCTTCATTTCCAACGCCATGGTCATAGCGTGAATCCAACAATGATAATTTGATCCGTCAAGAACAGGAGTGACAAGAACCAGTGAGGGATTCTCGTTAGGATGAATGTAGTAAGGATCAGAGTAATCCTTTGGTTTGGAGAATTTTCGGCGACGATTTCTGGTGGAAGAATGATCTGAATGGTTCTGTTGCTGAGAAGACTGATTCGATCGATTAGAATCATCCGAAGAGGAAGGTGAATTCGAAGCCATGGAAATATAGAGGAGAAAGAACCAGAGATCGAGCGATCAAGAGGATGAAACGCACGGAGAAGAATCAAAGAAGGATAAAACGGTTAGGCGGTTACGCCATGGCCGCGAAAGAAACATTGCGGAGAGCGATTACAACTGATACCATGTTACGATTGAAAGAAATGAATTCGCTACTTTATTCAATAGAGTGAAAGGTATATATACATCAGCTTGCAATAGTTGTACAATAACAAAGAGTAAAGTAAAATAAACCTATCTATCCTAACCGAAATAAGTTGAACTAAGAGAACTAACTATCCTTAGTAAAGTAAATACAATAATTTCAGTAATGTAAATTAACTCTTAACAATATTTGAAAAGATTGTGAGGTTGAGATGTCACCTCTAACGTTATAAAATGAGTGTGGTTTAAATAAAGTGGACTTTTTTTCATATAAAAAAAAAGGTATATGCAAAAAGGATTGTTACACGGCAATTTGTAAATATGACACCCCTAACCGACATTAGATTTGGTAAATAGTCTTTGTCTTATCCATTGCCAAAAAGAAAAAGGAAGCTTATAGCACAAATAATATAATGCAAATCATGGATTGGTATCAAATCGATATTGATTATCCTTTTTCTAAAATTAAAGTTATCGTATAATCAGTGTCTAATCTTTGTTCTAAGGTCAAAAGATGACACATCCTTCTTTTAATTAACTTTCCTCCTACAAAGAGTTCTTTCTGGTAAGTTCTTAGAACCTGCTTCGAAAAAACAAGGCAAAAAAATGTGTGGCAATTCCAAATTATGGTCAATATAAGAAAAAGAAAGCTCAAAGGATATCCTTGAAAGATAGTCCCTACAGCGTAATCGGACTAGTCTATCTTATGATTATAAAATAATTTTAAATTGATTTTTCTTCATTATTCAATAAATCCATTTTTAATATTTAGGTCAGTTCAGTCTCAAGAGCTTATTAAATAAGAAAATTTTGGAGTTTAGAGATTGTTTACATTTGCTAATTAACAAAGTTCTTACATTTCAGCTTATCGAAGGTTTTTGTTTGAATCCAGTTTTGGCAATGCAAAAGCTTTAAAACTCTTGAGGGAAAGCTGGCCATCGTAGTTTATCAGGTTTGAGAGATTAGTCTTTACAGTTTTGCGCAAAAGATACGTAATCTACACACACAAAAAGTCCTTAGAAAATAATAAAATTTAAATCCACGTTTTGTGAGATATCACTGGTATCCTACTTAAATTTTTTCAAAATTGAAAAGGAATTAATTCTCATAGAATAATGTTCAGCCATGTTTACCAATAAGGGTTGGTCTGAGTGGTAACTGTCTCGAGTTCGAATTCGAATATTGAGTATGACAAAAAGTCGGTTAGGAAGGGAGAACGACACGCAAAACCACCTCTACACACGTGTGGCAAAGTTGGTGGATACATGTTCGGCCCTGTTTAGTTAGTTCTAGATTCTATCCGGTTCTTTCTTTTGTCATTGTTTCCTTAATGTTTTCAATTTATAGAGGATGATTCTTTGTGGATTTCATGGGGACACAAAATCTGAAATTAAAACTCATTCCTTGCATTTGGATGAAAAACAACCACTCATTAAAAAAGTGATTGTAACTTTGCAAGCATGCTTTTCTTGAGTCCAAATCTACACGTGCAGCTTTATTTATCCAGAAAGTGATAGATAGATAAACAATAACTAATACAAGGGCTTCTTTAAAATTCACTCATTCCTTGCATTTGGATGAAGACTAGTATTTTACATGAACGTGCCATGTTTACTAGATTGTATAGTAAAGGTTTTTGAGATTCAATTATGACATGTTAGGATTGACCAGATGATTCTTTAGAGGTAGTGACTAGGATTCTATTAAAACATTGTAAGCAGAAAACTATACATTGGAATTGTTAGTTGGAAAAGAAGGTTATAATAGAGTTGAGCACTTGAGCTTAATGGAAAATCTTTCAAGGTTGAAGAAACTAGATGTAACTATAGGGAACTAGAAATACTCGTGTCATTTTCTCTTTATCCATTTCTTTATCTTATCTTTATAGTTTATACTAGTAGTAACTTGACACTAATTAATTTCATTATAAAGGGTTTTTTTATCATAAAAGCTTTCAAAACCTCTAGACAAAAAGTCATCTTGCATTCGATCGGTGGATGTCAAAGTCTTTCATTAACACAACATCATTTTGAACCTTACTTTCATCATATGTAACATCCCAATTGGAATCTTATGTGCATAGTTGTTTGCAAACTATATATATATATATATATATATATATATATATATATATATAGACAAATTTGACAAGAGCAATTCAAAGACTGTGAGTACTCCATTAGCGAATCACTTTAAGCTCTCATTGGATTAGTCTCTAAAGACGAATGCAAAGGATGAGTATATGTCAAAGGTTCTTTATGCTAGTGTTGTTTGTTGTTTAATATATTCTATGGTCTGCACTAGACCAAATTTGGTACAAGCTATAAGTCAAGTTTGTTAGTTTATGTCGAAACGAATAAAGCATCATTTGGAAGCAGCCAAATGGATTTTCAGGTACTTAAAGGGTACAAAAGGTCATGGTATCATGTTTAATAATGAAAGAAGGAACTATAGCTGCTCTAGTCGCAGGCGTAGGCATATTTTGGTCGAATTGCGTGATCAAGATTGTGTCCTTGTTATTGCATTTTCGTTTCTTTATTTCTTTTTTTACTCGTTGTTGTCCTAACAATAGGGTTAGTGAGTTTCATGGGCTGGGAAAGTTTAACTCAACTAAAGGTTATCTTTACAATCTAAAAGAGTATTTTAATGCCCAAATGATTATGTTATCTTCCTAAATGAAATGACTTCTGTTTCATTTTAAGTTAATTGTAAACTTCATTATGAATTAGGGTAAGAATCATTTTAATGTTCCTTGGTTGCTTGAAAATTTTAATCCCCAAATCACTTTAAGTTACAATGGATACTTTATCATGGTTTAGGGTAATTGAATTGGTTTTAATAAATTGTTGAAAAGTTGTTTTGTCTTGAAAGACCAGGTAATAAGAAAGAAGTAAATGGTACATGACATCTAAAGTTAAGGTGGTTTTATTTAGTGGAACATTAGTTTCCAAACTAAACAAACTATCATAATCTCATTCATTGATAATGAGAATGATTTTATTTATAACCAGTACTATACCCGTGCATCCGCACGGGCCGATCGCGTTACGTCATACGATTACCTCAAATAGAAACGTTAGTTTGAAATCTCATTAATCTAAAATCAATTGTAAAATATAGAGGATGACTTGCATACGGACATGCGCTGTCGTGTTCTTTTTAGGAATGGATTTAGACAGTATTTAAATAGTCTGGACATTATCCCGTGTTTTTATATATATAATTGCAATTATCCCCGTATTTTTTTATATATCAGTGCAGTTGTCCAGTGTTTTTTTATGTATCAGTGCAGTTATCTCATAGTTTCAATTGATTATTTGAGTTGATTAGTAGATTATTGTAGATAGTGAAAGATAGATAGTAGATTATCAATAACAAATATTTATCCCGTGTTTTTTTATATATTAGTAACAATTATTTGTCATTTTTTAGGTATTAGTGATAAATATTTGTCGCGTGTGTTTTAAATATTAATCAGTTTAAATAGTCATTAAGCCTTCTTGTTTTTTTAGATAGTAGTTTTCAAAAACTATAATTATCAATGGCAAATATTAATCCCGTGTTTTTTTATATATCACTGCAGTTATCCCCGTGTTTTTTATATATATCCGTGCAGTTATCTGGTAGTTTCAATTGATTATTTTAGTTGATAGTAGATTATAGTAGATAGTAAATTTGTTAGATAGTAGATTATCAATAAGAAATAATTGTTTTAAATATTAATTAGTAATTTAAATAGTCATTAAGCCTGCTTATTTTTTAGATAGTAGGTTTGTAGTAGTAGGTTTCAAAAAATTTAATTATCAATGACAAATATTAATCTCGTGTTTTTTATAAATCAGTGCAGTTATCTCGTAGGTTCAATTAATTATTTTAGTTGATTAATAGATTATAGTAAATAGTAAAAGAGAGATAGTAGATTATCAATAAGAAATATTTATTTTAAATATTAATCAGTAGTTTAAATAGTCATTAAATATTATTGTTTTTTAGATAGTAGGTTTATCGTAGTCTTCCAAAAATTTAATTATCAATTACAAATATTAATCCCTTGTCTTTTTATATATTTGTGTAGTTATCCCGTGTGTTTTTATATATCATTGCAGTTATTTCATAGTTTCAATTGATTATTTAAGTTGATTAGTAGATTATTGCAGTTATCCCGTATTTTTATATTAGATTATTTGAGTGTATTAGTAGATTATAGTAGATTATTGCAGTTATCACGTGTTTTTTTAGATAGTAGTTTTATAGTAGTTTTCCAAAATTATAATTATCAATGGTAAATATTAATTATAAATTGTCAAAAAAAATTATAAATATCAATGGTAAATATTAATCCCGTGTTTTTTATATATCACTGCAGTTATCCCGTGTTTTTTATTTATCAGTGCAGTTATCTCGTAGTTTCAATTGATTATTTTAGTTGATTAATAGATTATAGTAGATAGTAAAAGTTAGATATTAGATTATCAATAAGATAGTAGGTTTATAGTAGTAGTCTTCAAATTTTTTAATTAAAGTAGTGTTTGTATAAATTTAGAAATTTAGTTAAAAGAATTAAAGTGAAGTGATAAGAGAAAGAGAATAATTATTTATGGGAAAAGTAAAGTAAAAAGAAAAAAAAGGAAGAAAGAGAGTGTAAAAGAAAAGTGAAAATGAGGAAAGAGAGTGTAAGAAAAAAGAGAAAAAAAAGGAAGAAAGAGAGTGTAAGAGAAAAGTGAAAAGTAATAAAGAGAGTGTAAGAATAAAGAGAAAAAAAAAGAAGAAATAATGTGTAATGACATTTTTACCTCAAAAATTTGAGGTGTCTTTTAGATAGAATGAGGGTATTGGTAAAATCATATGTGGTGAATTTGTATAAATCTATAGTAGATTCCATCGGAGGCGGTGGAATTAGGGAAAGACGTGCATCAAGAACGCCTGAGTTTGTTTCGCAGAGCTCTAAAAATGGCCCCTCCACCCTGACGATTTTTAAGCCTTTTGAGTTCGATTCATCAAAACCTACACTGTTTTTTCAAAATAAAATTTTAAGAATGTTATGTGCCAATTACATTCCTTGTTAATGTATATGCATGTGTCAAATATTTGTTGATCGTTAGTTTTACATGTTATTAGGGATCCGTGTAGGACTCACTATGATTTAATACTTCACCATATTTACTATTGTTTTTAGATGAGAAATTGATGAAGGACATTGTGGAAGGTCATAAGGACTTATTCTCAATTTTGGAAGTCTTTGTTTATGTAAAGTTAGTTGTATCATCATTTTAAACATTTGTGTTGTAATGTTTTTTTAGATAAGCAATTTGTATTAAAGGGCGCACAAAGGATGCACCAACCCCTTACACCTAGGGGGCTTCGTTAAAACCTCCGAGGGCCAAAACCCAATGGGAAAAAGGCCCAGAGAGGAAAAAAGAGTACCCCGATTACATTGTGGAGTTCTAAGAGTATTACAATAATGAAAAACATCGATCCCAACGGACAATTGAACCAGTCCGACCACACTACCCCACAATTTCTCCCATTCCTAGCCTTGAACCAACTCTATGCGCTATATTTAATCCCCAAGACAATTTCAGAAATAGAAGCCACCTCCCCGTTGAACACCGCTTTATATTTATATGCTAGAGTTGTAGTTTGATAGTTGAAACTCTTGAGTGGTTTAGCATAATTTCATTTTTAAGTTTTTAATATTTCACGTTTTGAGTAATACAGTTACTATGTTAACCCCATCTGGAGGGGTAGGGTGTTACAAATGAAAAAAATCAACATATCATATATTTGTGGCTAAGCTAGATCCCTCTTATTTCAATCTTCTTAATTTACTTCAGTTTTGGGATTTTTCTGTTGCTTAAGCTTCCCATATCATCAATTTTCTTCTCTTAGATTATCTGTGGATGTTTGTTCTCGTCATTCATTGCACACGTTTCTCGCAGGACAATGTTTCAATATATATAGAGCTAGAAAATGTGTTTATCTCAACAGTGTTCAAGATGTAAAAGGTTATCTTCTATCTGATTTACATAATCATGAGTTTTTTTTTACTCTAGAGAATTAACCACCAAGAACACTAACACCCTTCAAATTTTTTGCTAATCACGAGATTTTTTTGCTAATGACGGCCATTCTTCAAGTAATCTTTAACTTTTCTCTAATTTTCTTTCATATGTCAATTAGTCTACTTCACACAAAATCCTTTGCACTAGCCATGTCTACTAGCAATTTGAGCCAAGAACTTATGCCCACACCGTCAAACATACAAGTTGGAAGGATGCTGTAAACAAAGAAATCCAAGCTTTAAAACAAGCCCATTGATTTTAACACATTATTCTCAACCTTAAGGCTTTGGGTGGAGATATGGCGTCCAAGTCTCTTGGTGGTCCGGTTCATTGACTAGCTCGTTGTTGTTCCTGGTGCTCCCCCCGAACTCCCCAACAAGTGGTATCAGAGCCATGGTTTGACTTGGTGGGGGAGAGGGTAGTGGATCCTGGTTTGGATCAAGTATAGTGATGTGGGTGACTCACACTTGGAGGGAGTGAGTACTGGTTAGTCCCACATCGGCTATGAATGCGCTATATGAAGGATATATAAGAGATGAGACCCATATGCTTGATGCCTTAAGGTTTTGGGTGGAGATGTGGCGTTCAAGTCTCTTGGTGGTCCGATTCGTTGGTTAGCTCGTTGTTGCTCCCAGTGCTCCACCGGACTCCGTAATTTCATTTGAGTTCGAACGATTTAAAGTGATTGAACCATGACTGGAGATGTGACGTTGAATTCAGTTTTCGAAACATTCTTTATGCATTAAGAGTTGTTCACATGTGGTGGGTCCTCTATGACCTCATTCATTACCAAAGTTTTTAGCCATACGTTTCTTTTCCTTTTTTAACCACTTCCTTTTTTATACATAGTGCTTTATTTGCATTTTATTTTATTTTCTTTTGAGAGAGGGCAAAGTAGATATTAACCAAACATATATTTGTCCACACATGACCACATCATCAAGTCTTAGTCAATTCAATTTAGTTTACGATTATCCAAATTAAAAGACACAAAAAGAAGAAACAACATGGCATTCTTCTCTTGGCCAATACCTAACGTATTTACATGGAATTCTCATCATGATCACATTGACACAAACAATATATTCCATCAAGATTCTAATCGAGAACTCAAATCAAATAATTATTAGAATGCTCGCCGGCTATCCATTACTTTCATTACTCCACTATTCTCTTACAATTTACAAAAGCTACCAAAAGACAAAAGTGACAACAACATTAAAAAGTAGACACACACCCCCTCAAATCTCTTGTTCTTGCTCCCTACAACGTGGGGATTCCCGAAACCACCACATGCATACCATAATCAATTTTCTCCTCTTCTAAATCATAAAGCAAAAAATAAAAAAGAAGATGCTAGAAACTAGAGAATCCTAGTGCACCTAACTCATGCACTTTCTATGGTTGATATTCATATATAGTTTTTTTATTTTATTGTAGTATGGCTAGTAATAATTAAACTAATTAAACGACTTACCTACTTACTCAATGCATGTGATGTGATTATATATCCATATTCACAGTGTCTCTTTTTATGCTGTTGTCACCTTTTAGTTATAACGTGCTACTTGCAAAAGCTCAATGCAATTTGCTTCTATTGGGAAAACATGGTGTCTAAAGTCCGATATAGATCCATAAGTCTTGCTAAAAGGGCCATGGATTCGGATCTTAGACGTTCGTTCTCCGCGGATAATAGGAGATGGTGATGCATGGTTAACCCGAGCCGGTTTTTCAATTCTCGGTTCTCCATTTTCATCCGGTTCAATTGGTTCGTGAGGTTCTCTGCATGCCTCTTCTTTCTCATTCTGGACCGCCTGGCCGATTCTCGGTTCGACTTCATTCTCCTTAACTTTCTCTCCTTCGTGGAGTAAACCACCTTGTTTGGGTTCGATCCTTGTGAACCGGACTCTGGACTGACTGGTTCGACCGATTCGTTGAAAAGGGAAAACAACTCCTCTATTTCGTCTTGTGTGAACATGGTTTCGTGAACCTGAGGGTACGTGAACTGGACTGCTTCCTCGTCTTGGAACAACATTGCCATAAGCAAAGTGAAAATTGAAAGGAAAAGGAAACAACTATATTTCAAAAGAATGAAGTAGAGGAAGGAAAGGAGGGGAAAAGGGAAGAAGTGCAGTGTAGGGGATGGGTATTTAAAGGATGAAAAGAAGGGACAACAAAATAAACAAATGGGGTCTACTATAGCAAAAGATATTGGAAAGCTAAGGGCGCGTTATTTTTCCAAAGATAATTTTTTTTTAAAAATGTAAAAGTGGGTTTCATGCAAAAATAAATGATGTACATTACCAACTATATTCAATTCTCATGCAAATTAACTTTATTGTATAGTGGTGGGGGGGGGGGGGGGAGTCATGATCAGATATATAGAAGATGAGCTTTTATTTTTGTTATGGTAAAATAATAATGGGGTCCTACACGATGAGAAGAAATTGGCTTTAGCTTAATGACGAAGGATCTTAAAAACTCATGCAACTAATTAGATTAGAAAGTTAATTACCAGATTCCACAATTTAATGTCGATAGTGGTGTGCGCCGAAGTCATTTTGGACACGTATATATGAAAAGTGAAAAAAAAAAGTGAAAGTTGTTCCATGAACAATATTAATAGAAAAAGATAATTTGGTGGTGAAATGTGGACTTATGAATGTTTAGTACGTGGAAAATTATACCCAGTCAGTCAGCAACACTATTAGCTATTATAGATATATTTTTTTTTGACAACAGCTATTAGAGATATGTTTGTGTGGCTATAAATTGTAGCTAGCCATAATGTACTTGATAAGATAATATCACTTAAAAGTTTAATAACAACAATAATAATAATAATAATAATAATAATAATAATAATAATAATAATAATAATAATAATAATAACAGTTTAGATTAAAATTATGTTAATGTTATTCTAAAATTTTAATTAGTTTTCCCATTTCTGCCTATGGATGCGTATTGTGTGTTTATATTTTTGGGTAAATCCGAGTATCCACCGCACGGACAGCAGTGACTAATCCCTCACTTATTGTAGGTGCCTTGAGGGACAGGACAGCTGACCCAGAGATTTAACGCTGCTCCGTATTGTGTGTTCATATAATCATATGAGACCCACGTCTAATTAATTAGTTTAGTCAAAGGCTTTCAATCAAGTTGTTTGAGGAAATTGCTTTCAATCAAGTTGAACATTACGCATGCAGACTTAAAAATCCAGTAAGACCTTTCATGGTCGCATCATCCACACAATATAAGCATTTATCATAGTTAAAGGAAGGGTTTGTGAGGTGTATTTGACTTATCTAAACACAGAATGGATATATTGTTAGATTAATTATTTAATTCATTAATTGTGGTTTGACATGTTGAATTTATTAAGAACTAGTATACCTGCCCCGTGCGATGCACGAGAAACATTTCGAGTACATTGATCATAAAAAAGATACAATTTATCAGCATACTATTTTTTTTTGACAAGTGTTGGAATAGGCAATGTTTTATTGTATAGTTTACTTTGTATTAATTAGTCTGGTAGCTCACTTGGTATGAGTCTGTAGATGAATTTGTATAATCGTTAGTTTGTTAGTCTTAGTAACTGGCTCAGCTTCCTTTAACTGATTCAGTTTTGTTCATTGTTGTATATATAGGGATTGATCCCTCATTCAATAAACA
This sequence comes from Astragalus membranaceus, assembly GCA_039519185.1. Lineage (NCBI taxonomy): Eukaryota > Viridiplantae > Streptophyta > Magnoliopsida > Fabales > Fabaceae > Astragalus > Astragalus membranaceus. The sequence goes on from CM076847.1 coordinate 178,697,456, forward strand.
AGTTCAGTTTTATAATTCTAACATGGTATCAGAAGAAGAAAAAAAATGCTGCACTTCACTCTCTCTCTCGCGAGTCTTCTCCCCAAAAATTCTTTCTCTCTCACTCGCGAGTCCCTCTCTCTGAAACATTCCTCAGCCTCTCTCTCGCGCGTCACTCCTTCTCAGAAGAGAAACACCATAACCGTTTTCTCTCAATCACCATAACTCATCGTTGCATCATTCTCCGTTTCTCGTTCTGGTTTCAGTGACGCTCATCATCAACATTTTCTTCTCTCGCGATCTAGTTTGGGATCGCAACCTTCAGAGTCGCCATCTTCATCTCCTTCAGAATCGAAATCTCGCTTCGGTCACCTGGTTCATCACGCCTTAGCTTCGATTTTGCTTCGGTTTTCATCAATCTCATCTCCACTCCACATCTCTGGGCCTGATTTCAGATTCACTCTTCTCTCTTCATCGCAAGGTTCTATGCGATGCGCTCTCTCTCTGGATCTTGATCTGCTTCTACTTCGATTGTCGCTTCACAACGCTGCATCGTTCTCCTCTGGATATCGATTTTAGGTTCTTGTTTCTCAGATATATGATCTGAATCTTGATCAGCTCTGTGTTTTGCAGCTGTTCCTTCATCTGCATCCGTTGCGGTCCTCTCTCTGAAAATCGATCCATGATGATTCTGGTTCGTTTTTCCCCTTTTCTTTTGACCTAAATCGATTTCCCCTCTCTTGATCTTGATTCAGTTTTGTTTTTCTCTCTCTAATCGATTTTACTGTTTCTCTCCCGATTCTGGCTTGTGACCTAGATCGGTTCTCTTATTTGCAAAATTGATTCCCTCTCCTCTGTTTCTGAAATTGATATTCAATTTCGGTTTCATTTATTTTCCCCTTGATTTTGATTTCGTCTTTTTCTTCACACTCTGATTTCGATTCCTAATTTCTTAGTTTCAGTCTCTGAATTGACCTTCACTTTTGAATCGATTCTTGATTGCAAATTCTGATTTCAGTTGCGTTCTCCAATTTTTTTTAGTTTCGATTCCGTTTCTTCTGCATCTCACTTTGCTCTCTGAAAACTGTTTGGTTAGCTCCTTGCACTTCAGTTTGTGCATTGCTTTGATTTCACATTTTGAGTGGACAAAGTCATGCAGTAGATTTACAAGCACCGTTGAGAAGTCCTTTTGTGTAAAGAATCTGTTGATTTTAGCCTTGTAGTGGAGAAGAAGAAAATTGGATTTTCTTTGATTTGTTTTGTTTTGGTTCTACTATTGTGGAGGTGTAGAAAGGAAGATAAGTTTTACTTTTTGAATCTGTGGGGGCTGTTATAATAGGCAATGTTTTTTTGTATAGTTTACTTTGTATTAATTAGTCTGGTAGCTCACTTGGTATGAGTCTGTAGATGAATTTGTATAGTCGTTAGTTTGTTAGTCGTAGTAACTGGCTCAGCTTCCTTTAACTGATTCAGTTTTGTACACTGTTGTATATATAGGGATTGATCCCCCATTCAATAAACAAGTTCAGTTTTATAATTCTAACAACAAGATCAGCATACTATTATAAATTCTTAAATGTCCCTCCTACACATTTGTCAAATAGATTAAATACATTTTCTACCAAGAATGTGTGAGGAGTCATGATTATATATAGTGCTTTAATGTGTCAATATTATAAACACATTTCTGATTTCATCTTTTGACGTTAGTACGATACATCGTTTAATATTATAATTAAGGTTATTAGTATTATCATTTCACTACAAGATAAAAGGTGTTTTGCAACAACAAAAGTCTTTACTAAATGTTTAAAGTTGTTGTGAAAATTGCTTTTTTCAACGAGGAAAAAATCGCTGCATGTTGCTGCCTTAAGTCCCGTTGCGAAAAGTTTCGTAGCAACATTTGATGTCGTTGTCATAACTCATGTTTTTACAACAATAATTGTCTCTGTTATTTGAACAATCTTTTGTTGCCATATCGATCTAACTTGTGGTAGGCACTAAAGCTGCCACGATTACTAACATGTCTCAACAATTAAAGTCGCTGCGATAGAGTTTTTTACCAATAACAAAATTTATTGTCAAAATAACATACCTCAACAATTGAAGTAGTTGTGATAAAGTACATTTTAGCAACAACTTATCTAGTTGTAAAATTGTTTACTGATATTAAATTTTAATTTCTCAAAATAAAATGCTATTTTTAATATAATATTTATTTAATTATTTATCCTTATTATTCTAAATTGAATCATATTGAAACACCAACGTAAATACTTATTAAAAAACTTGTCATAGAATTATTAATGCAAAAATTAAAAAAAAAACTAGACATATACACAATTTCCATATAATATTAAATATAAACTAATATTGTCAAATATGGGTTCCATAAGTATTGAGTCATCAAAGTTTACACTCCCTTAAAAAATAACTTGCAAATACTATACTATAATTACTAAAACAATATGTCTACAATGCTAATTTTCTTGTCTAAAGTTGCTTTGAACATATCGTTGTGCAGTGATTGGCATCATATTGGTTGACCTGCAATATAAAGACAACCAAATGTTACTTCTTTTTATAATCAAAATGAATATATTAGAATTGGGTTATCACAAGAAATGGAAATAATAGCCCTTTTTTTTCTTTTTTTTTATTTGCAATTTTCCCCCACGCAATGGATGGATTATTCTCGAAATTAACATGAGGCTGCTATTTGTATGTGAATTAAAACAAATTAAAACACATCTAAACTCATTGATATTCATTGCCTATAATGCAAGATCGAACCGGGTCAGAGTTGTAGATCAAACGACCCGTTTTTAGCATAATCGGGAGAAGAAGACGATGTGTTGCCAAATATTTATTATTTAATATTTTGATCTTTTTGGTATATTTTGTGGAATTTTATGACATCTGAAAACATTTTATATCAATATTCTTGACAATAAATTGCAATTTTAAATATTACACTCTCCAGTTTTATGCCAAAATTTATTTGTGGAGATTTCCTACTCTTTTGTGACATTTTGATATGTCTCACTCACATCATTAATGTGTCATATTTTCAAAAATGGAAAATTCTAGTTATGTGTATGTATATATCACTAGTAAAAAAACAGGATTTAAAGTCGGATATTTTGAACATTCAAAGTCGGATATGCATCCGACTTCTATTAAGGCAACTTAGAAAGTCTGAAATTTTAAAGTCGGATGGGCGTCCGACTTTAAAATACGGTTTTAAAGTCGGATAAATTCAATAATCCGACTTTAAATCTTTAATTATAACTTGTTTTAAAGTCGGATAAATTCAATAATCCGACTTTAAATCTTTAATTATAACGCGTTTATGGTCTTTCCGGAACACGTTTAAAGTCGGATTTAGAAGAATATCCGACTTTAAAAGCATGATTTTAAGTCGGATATTAAGCAGCATAAGAAGAATATCCGACTTTAAAACTAATGTTTTTTTTTTTGATTTTGATTGTTTTTTTTGCTTCACCCTTCCTATACAATCATTTCCTGCACATACTTTAAAGTAATTAAAGTACTACAATTTCAGCTAGGCAAGAGGGACACATACACACACGGTAATTAAACTACTTTACTTAAATATATAGAGTTAACTGTTAGATTTCATATACCTGCAACCGATAAAAAATATAAGATGATTATGACAAAAATACTAGAACAAAGAATATTGTATACCTTAAAGGATAAAGGAATGGGATGTTAAGGCAAACAATATCTAATCAATGATATCATTTTGAAAGGAAGTGAAACTAAATAGGCAGCCATGACAGTAAAATTTAAGATGGTGTGTAGCTCCTTCTACATGGAATTCATTAAGTAGTTGAAATCTTAATTTATGACTTTTTCCCAATCTGGCAAGCATTTTATTTTACCAATATTTAATGTGATATTGAGCAATTATTCTTATAATTCTGTTTAGAATATAGGGACAGCACATGGATGCCTTAGGAAGTAAATAACAAAAAAGCTTTTATATGTGTAGATGAGTTCATTGTCCTAAGCAAATCAAATGAAAAACATTAGTTTGGAGACGAAATTGCAAACATATTCTCGGTGAAGAAACATCATATTCTTGGTAAATCAGGTTTGACTATAACATTTACTGACATACTGAGAGATGAAAACCTGCAATAGAAGTCAAGTAGAACAAGCAGAATAGGTTGACTAAGGAAAACCTGCAATAGATTAATAGAATAGATTCGAATAACAACCACCTCATTTACGAAACATGTCTAATAAGTGTTACTCCAAACCGAACCTTTGGAAACAAAATTAATCATAAGCACCTCAACAAAATTAAAAAAATAAAATAAACTATTAGAAGCATACGAATCACTTAATAGTGTATGATTTCCATTACTGATTACTAGTTCAGGTCTCAAATACGTAGCCAAAAAATTTTGGCAAAATATGATTTCAAAATCACATTATGCACCACTTTATACATGTGTATAACTGTACATGAAAACTGTATGACCACATCCCCCTGATGCTTCCTATATTCTCTACTTTTCCCTCTTCCTAGAAACTCCGGGGTCACAACAAACCATGAATCTGTAATTGTTAAATAAATATTTTCAAAACAGTCACAAACCATGAGTGAAAATTCGATTGTATAAAAGTTAAAGCATACTATAAGTATAAAGCATTTAACAAGAGAGACTAAATCCTTTCATTCCTTGAAAATAATCACACAAACTCTTTAGCACCATAAAATCCTGGAAAAAGGAGTCTAATAGATATCCTCCTATTACAAGAGCCTATATGGGGATCTAATGGTTCATGGGCGCGGGACAGGTGAGGTATAAGGGAATGTGCATTGAGGATATTGTTAAGAGTCCCACATCGGATGTGATATGGCCTATAAAAGAGTTTATAAGTGGGAGGCATCCCTCACCTTACAAGCCGGTTTTGTGGGGTTGAGTTAGGCCTAAACCACATTCTAAGATGGTATCAAAGCCAATCCAAGATCCACTGGGCCACCCGCTATCGGGCCACTCGGGTCACGCTCCAGTTGTCCAGTCCTGGGCGTGAGGGGGGTGTGTTAAGAGTCCCACATCGGATGTGATATGGCCTATAAAAGAGTTTATAAGTGGGAGGCATCCCTCACCTTACAAGTCGGTTTTGTGGGGTTGAGTTAGGCCTAAACCACATTCTAAGAGATATTCTTTGGAATTGGATTACCAAGACATGAGGCAGTTGGTAAGAGAGGGGTGTGAGTGAGTTCCAAGTGATCAAGTGATATGTTTTTGATGCTCTTCAATTAAAGAAAAGAACAAAATTGTAAAACAAAGACAAATGGAAAAGAAAGAACCCACGGGTCAGATGCAAAGCAGTTTACTAGGTATGGAAAAAAATCAAAATACACGCTATCTTCTTCTTTCTATCGCTAGCAGAAAAACAAAAAAGTATACTATAGACCCACGAAAGCCTGAATCACCAATGAAAGATTTGGAACAAAATAGAAACACATTAATGTTATAATGTCAATAATCCAAAAACCATGAAAACGAAGTCCCTAATTTAACTATAACTTAAAAAATCAAAACCAATTTCGAAAATCAAATCAACGTTCAATAGAACCTACCTTGTCTGAGAACCAAACATACCACCTAAGAAAGGAAGATTAATTAGGAAAAAAAAGTTTGTACCTTTCCCCTTCTTCCTCGAGGGCAGCAAAGATGGTGACAGTGAGAGGGAAAGAGACGATGACGAGAGAGATGAAGACACCGGCAGAGAGGAGAGAGTGAGGGAGGATGACGACGAGTTGGCGGAGAGAGCTTTGGTGGGGAGACCAAGGGGAAGAGCGATGGAATGGTGTAGTGTAGGGTTTCACTTTCTCTACTGAGGTTTATTTCTGTTTTCGGCGGAGAGAGCTAAAGTAACCCGTGTGAGGGTCTCAGTGTTTAGCTTTACGCAAACACATGTTAAACATGTAAAGTCGGACATAAGTTATCCGACTTTGAAAGGTGAACGCCAGGGGATTTTATTCATGTTATTCACAAAATTGCCACCGCGTCTAATTTTATAAGTCGGATATTTTGGAATCCGACTTAAAAATTCAATTATTTTCCAATTTTTATACTAGTGTATAAAGTGAACACTCTGATACCTAGAGTTTTGTTGGGTATCACTTAATGACATATTCTTTTTTATATTTAATTATTTTAAAATAAGTTTACATTTTGAATTAATTTTGCCTATATGGTATCAATACCCAACAAAACTTAATAGTATCATAGAATTCTCTAATAATTAAACTACAATTACTTGTGTGTGGAAAATATATAAAGTAACCAAAATTACATTTGTGTATTTACCCTAACATAAATCTCTTCACTTTCAATCTACTTTTAACCAAATCAATTTTTACGAAATCAATTCATTCAAACACAATTTTCATCTACTATCTGAAACCAAAAAATAGGAAATGAATATATAAACGTAATCAGAGGGAAATATCTCTGATTTCCCTCCACTAGCCTTTAGCGGTCAACTCGACCATAGTATGTATTTATTATCATTTAATACCTCCTGTAATATAAATATACGACCCTAATGCTCAAATTTACCTTTTTCGTATTAAACATTGCAATTATAAAAATAAAAATCTCTCTCAGCACACCTAGGTTTTGTCAAAATAAAAACTGGCCTGCAACAACTACGTGTGGAGATGAAAACTAAAAAAATAAAAAAGCACGGAATCAACAGAAAGCAAATTTCGCGCTAAAACAAGCTATCAAAAAGCTTAATTTTTTGTTTCAATCTTTATCATATTTTACTGACACGTTAAGGATTGTTGAATATGATGTGATTACTTTACCACACTTTCACTAACTCATATGTGATCTTGTCTAAAGATAGTACTCACACTGCTATTTTGGTAGCTAGCTATCGATAGGGTGTTTGGTCGAGTGCAAGCAACTCACCCTCGTTAAGGATGGTAATAGATTTGGCCGAGCTAGACTTTACAAGATCTATGTTTGACTTACGTTGAAAATGTTAGACTTGAGTTTGGTCGGTGGCTTGCTATAGGCCCATTTTTAAGGTCTGATATATAACTCTTTAAAAGTCTGACAAATTCTGAAGCCTGTTTAAAAGTTTATTTTCACTATTTTTTAGGAAATCCTATAATATTTGAGTGGTATAAAGTTTTGTAATTGAATAACAAACTAATAAATCAATGAAATTAAGTTTTAATTTGATATTTAACAAAACCTTTCAGGGAAATATATATATTCCTATGACAACCTATTTAAATTCCATTTTATAATAATAACTTTAAATATGTCATAAATTGATGTAGGTTAATATATTTAAAACAGAAAATGTTAGCAAATTTATGATCAAACACGAAGTACAAAATTTTATATAATAATAATAATAATAATAATAATAATAATAATAATAATATTATTATTATTATTATTATTATTTATATTTAGTTATATAGGCTGACATGGTATGCCTAAAAAGCTTTTCGATGTCACACGATCTAACCTTTTTAGTTAAATAGGCTTTTAAAATAGTCTTAGCCTTTTCTATCTAAAAATATTTAGTCTGACTTGGCCTGACGTAGACTGGGTCGTAGGCCTATGTCGGTCGACTTGACCGATTCCCACCCCTAACCCTCATAAGAAAAAGAGCCTAAAATATTTGAGTTCAAACATCTCAATTAGATTGGGGACAAATCGCCAACCGGTCCAAATGGCCGAAGTTGAGGGGATACCCCCAATGAACTTATCAATACAGTGAGTTTTGAGCAAAATAAATTAATCCCTAGCTATTTTTTATAGTCAAATGTTAGTAGACTGGGTCGTAGGCCTATGTCGGTCGACTTGACCGATTCCCACCCCTAACCCTCATAAGAAAAAGAGCCTAAAATATTTGAGTTCAAACATCTCAATTAGATTGGGGACAAATCGCCAACCGGTCCAAATGGCCGAAGTTGAGGGGATACCCCCAATGAACTTATCAATACAGTGAGTTTTGAGCAAAATAAATTAATCCCTAGCTATTTTTTATAGTCAAATGTTAGTAGTTAGAAGTGTGTGAAATGTTAGTTTTCGAGATTTGAATCCTAGATATCCTTCTTCAAACTAACTCATAATAAATAAAAAATCTAATGTTTCTTAGCTCGTCAAGTGAGCTACCATCATGAAACTTACTCACCAACTATATATTTTGGTTAACGTGTTATAAGCACTATATTCTAGGGTAGTTTTCTTAGTTAAGCACATTCTATAGGTAAAGGGACAGTTTTGTTTATGTTGGCAGTTGGTTCCCCTGAACAAGATAGCAAAATACTAAAGTGTCAGTGAGTGGACGATAACATGCAATCCTTTCTATTGCCATTTTAGTGAAACATATTTGAAGCTTTAATAATTTATTGAAGCCAAAAAAAGGAAAGAATTTAGCAACCTTGTCTTTTAGCATGCCAAAGTAGTTTGCATGTGCTGCAACTAAAATTTAATGAAAAGAAAGTGTACTGTCATTTGGATGCCATCTCCTTTATCATTTATCAACTGCATGCACGTTGTCTTCATTGTCTTGTATATGCAGATTGAAGAACATGTCCCTTTAGGTCGGTTCCCCTTTGAATTTACCTTTTTATCCCCCTTGAAGCATCGAATCACACATCATCTTCAATGCTGCATCTCAAGCACACACACACACACACATATATATATATATATATATATATATATATATATATATATATATATATATATATATATATATATATATATATATAATGTTTGAGTCAACTAGTTTACATGAGTGTAAATATTTTTTATAATTGCAACTAATCAAAAATTGACATGTCATAACCATGATTGATTAGTCATAGTATTAAGTTACACTTTCATTATTTATTTAATTTCATTTTTGACCAATTATATTTAATTAGTTTGTTACTATCTTTTAGAGTTTGTTTAGAAGATAAAATGGTAGTTAGAGAAGATAAATGGTGTAGCGACCGAAAAATCCGGAGGAGGGATTCTTCGTCATTCTTGAATGAAGCCGCCACCAAAGTTTTAGTTTAAGGGCAAACATTGGAAAATCCCTATTGAGTGAATAAAGGGGTCTTGCGGACCAGATTTAGGCTCGGGAGTCATTTATGCGTAGGGAAGGTATTAGTACCCTACGACATCCTTCCTAAGGAAGGTTACCTTTTAACTAAATGCAAACATTTATTAATTCAAAAATAATGTTTTTACCCTTATAAAAAATGAATTTTTGTAATTTTTGAGAAAAAATGAGAGAAATGAATTTAAAGAGAAAAAAAAAAGGGTTTTTATTAGTGCAATTGACAGAGGTCGGTCGCCCTCCGCTCCTACGTATCTCCTGGTAGAGAATCAAATCACACGTAGTTCTTGGTAGAAAATGTTTGTGAGTTTGGTGTTTTTTAGTTTCTTGAAATTGGGATAGACGTTCGTAATGACCAAACAAGTAAAACTCAGAGTGGTCATCACTCATGGCCCGTCTTGTAAATTAAAATTGTTATCAACGGTCAAACAAGTGAAGCTCAGAGTGACCATCCGTAACAATCCATTTTTGCGTGAGTTTGATTATTTGAAAGGAAGAAAATTAGCTTGAGTACCATATGGTGTAATAAAAACAAATTAGGTTGTAGTAAAAATACAAGGGGTGTAACTAGCAACAGGGGTATTACTTTGTCAAAAAAACGGGAATGCGTTTAGATATAGGCCGAGTTTCCTTTTCAAAAGCTTTTTAGGCCGGGGTTGTTGTGAAAAGAATGGATGGTGTGAAATAAAAATTTGGTGTTTGAAAACTAGGAGGTTTTTAACAAAAATGGTTTTGGAGGAGCAATAAAAGATAAATAAGGAAAAACATTTCACAAGAGCAGAGTGGGTTGTAAATCAGTAATAAAGGGGATGCAGTTAACAATAGGGGTTGTATTACTAATACTGGGGTGCAGTAAACAAATTGACTTACACTGTTGGGTTTTGAGGCCCGATCTGCGAATTGGGCTCACACAGAGGGTGTTGTATGATTAAAACGCCAAGGGTGTAAATATAAGTATCAGTTTTCATAATAAAAAAAAATAAAAATAAAACCTAAACTGAGATATAAAATGAAAGAAAGAAAGGAACCCTAATTTTCAATTCCTCCTTCAGCGCCGCAGCCAACATTCTCGAGGGGGAGAGAGAGAGAGAGAGAGAGAGAGAGAGAGAGAGAGAGAGAGAGAGAGAGAGAAGGGGACTCACGGTGAGAGAGAGTGAACGATGGAGAAGGGAGAGAAGGGGTGACCGGCGATGGGGGAAGAGAGAGCGACGCAGTGGAGAAAGAAGAGAGACACGCTGGTGCTGGTTTCAGGGAGGGGGAGAAGTGGAGGACGAGCTCGCCGGAGGTCACGACAGAGCTGACGTACGAGGGGAGTACGACAATAGGGCTGGTGTATTACGGTGGTGGTGATCGTTTTTTTTGGAGGTAGTCGTTTTGGGGGGTGGAGGTCGTCTGGTGTTGGTGGCTGTGGGCGACGGTACGGCGACGCAGAGGGGATGATGGCGGCGATTCTGGGAGGAGGCGGACGCGACGACGAGCAAGATGGCGAGGACGGCGTGGGAGTGCGCTTCTGGAAGAGAACCCGTGCGACAACGCGAAGGGGAGACCAGTCGCTGCGGCGGCTTAACGGCAAACGACCGCCGCCTACGGTGGTCGGGAACTTACAGGTACGGTTCCGACCCTTTTACTTTTTTTCTTCTAATTTTGACTCTCATTTTTCACGTTTTATTGTTGTTTTTTGTTTCTGAAGGGTATTGTGTTTGGTTGTTGGTGGTTTTTTGGTGTGTAGGTGGTGTTGGTGGTTTTGGGTGGTCACGGTGTGGTGGAGCGAGAGAGATATGAGGGGGTTGTGGTGGTGATTCGGTGTGAGGGTGATTTTGGTGGGTGGTGATGCGGCGGTGCGACGGTGGTGGCCACCACAATGGTGGCCGGAGCTCCAAGCTCCTTATTCTTCTCTCTAGTTCTCTGAAAATTGTTTTTGATTTTTTTAGATTTCTGGTTCTCACTGTTCTTATGATGCTGTCTCCGATCCCCCCCTCTCTGTTTCTCAGTTGAGTTTTTTATAGAATAGTAAACTAATGGGACAAATTTTGTTGTTATGATTTTGCAGAGAATCAGAGTAGTGGGAGACAAGGCAGCAAAGGAGGTGCTGCCCAAAGCTGCTTGGTTGCTGCTGATTTTGGAAAAAAACAAGGGAGCAAGAAGAAGGGACATTTGGCTTCACTCCTCAAATGCTGCTGCCAGCTTTATTTTTATTTTACTTTTAATCTTTGTACTTTTTTGTATTTTATTTTTTGTCCAGATGTGTAACAAAGTTGACCTTTTTTAAAAACATTGATTAAAAAAACATTTATTTACAATCTGATTTTTATTTGACTTTTATAACAAAATTAAACCGATAACAACGACGAAAAACATACGTACGCGACAAGAAGCGAACGTGTGTCCGCAACGAGAATTCGCGACTTTGCGTACTAAAATAAACAACCGTACACAACGAGACGCGAACACGCGTTCGCAACGAGGACAAAAATGTGTACATTATAAAAAAAATCGCACGCGCGCACAATGAGAAGTAACACGCCTATTCACGACTAGGAACGACACACATAAACGACAAAAACAGTATTTTGGATTTTCTAGTTTTAAATTAGCCGGACAAAATTAGGGTATGACAAATGGTACGTTGGTATTATTTAAACTTAGCTCCACTAAGCTTTTGTTGTACATTCAATTTCACTCACTTCATCAATCAATAAAATGAGACATTCACTCTCAGTTCTCTGTTTCATATATAATTGACGCCACACTTTTAAAATGGTATCAGAAGTGATTTAGCTTCCGCGTTCCTCCCTCATCGATGATTCCTCCATTGTCTTCTTGCGAATTTCTTCTTTTGATTTGTGATTCATGAACAATGGTACTCATCGTAGTATCAGAGATGATATAGCTTTCGTGTTCCTCTCTTCTCGGTGATTCCTCCATTGTCTTCTCGCGATTTTCTTTTTCCGGTTTGCGATTCATGAACAATGGTGCTCATCGTGGTATCAGAAGAACTTTTTTGATTTTTCTTCCACATGTTCTTGGAGATTATTTGCGTTCATCATTCTTCATTTGTTCTTTGATCTGCTTGGTTGTTGTTCAACTCCTCTCTGCCATGGCAAATCCTCCACAGAATTACGATGATGCATTCTAGCTCCATCCTTCGGATAATCCCGGTCTTGTATTGGTATCTCAACATCTTCCTAAGGACAAATTCTGTCACTTGATATGCGTGCACTCAAGAAAATTTTTGAAGCTTCTTCCTCGATTATCCCTCGAGCTAGCTTCATCATTCAAGAAAATTTTTGAAGCTTCTTCCTCGATCATCCCTCGAGCCAGCTTCATCATTCAAGAATTTTTTTGAAGCTTCTTCCTCGATCTTCCCTCGAGCCAGCTTCATCATCATTACTGACTTATGTTAGTTATGACTCACAAATATCCATGCCTAAGCCTATTCTAGATTTCTTATTGGGCCAAAATCTCCATTATTCCACCTATTTTTCCATACTCCAGTTGTCCAGTCCTGGGTGCGAAGGGGTGTGTTGAGATCCTTGTTATTTCACCTGTATCAGTCAATGCTTCAGATGTCCAGTCTTGAGCGTGCAAAGGGTGTGTTGAAGTCCCACATCGACTAGAGATATGGCATAAGCGATCTTATTAGCTTGTGAATTCATAAAACCAAATGATTTTCAAGGGTATATTTGTGATGCAAAACAATTCCAAGACCCCTGTTCTCAGAACTCATTGGCAAGATGGGAATGCTTGACATCTATTCTCCATCTTGAGGGGGGTATTAATTAAGTTACACTTTCATTATTTATTTAATTTCATTTTTCACCAATTGTATTTAATTATTTTGTTATTATCTTTTAGAGTTTGTTTAGAAGATAAATGGTAGTTAGAGAAGATAAATGGTACGTTGGTATTATTTCAACTTAGCTCTACTAAGCTTTTGCTGTGCATTCAATTTCTCTCACTTCATCAATCAATAAAATGAGACTTTCACTCTCAGTTCTCTGTTTCATATATAATTGACGCCACACTTTTAATACATAGTCATCTTGAAAGCCACGTATACGAATTCTTGACAGTTTAAAAAATCTTTACACCATTGATGCGTATTAATTAAACTCTATTTTGAATAAAGGAGTTGCGGTGTTCTGGCGGCTTAGAGGAGTTGATGTTGCTCAATTTGGTAAAAATGAGAGATTGTTATTGAAAGCCAACAATGGTTCAATTATACAATACAGTTCTTAGAGGGCTGGTAACACTTACAGATATAGAGGCCCAATATACAGAGGCTCAATAGGCCCAAATACTACAAACTTTCCCTTAATACTGGAAACAATAGATTGATTTCAGTTTACATCAGAAAATCAACCATACAGATAACCAAAAACATTACAAACTATTATTCATCAATTCAATAACAGGCAAAATGAACACATGTCTTCATTTATTCTTCATGCCCAGAAACATCTTCAGCTTGGCAAACACTTCATTTTTCACTCCTTTGGTGAGAAGATCAGCAAGTTGGTGTTGAGTGTTGCAGTATTTCAATTCAATTACCCCTTCTTTGCATAAGTTCCTAAGGAAGTGGAACCTCACATCTATATGTTTACTCCTACCATGCATAATAGGGTTCTTAGATAGCTTGATGGTGGAGTTGTTGTCACACATTATAGTCAAGCATTTGCTTTGTTTCAAACCCAGTTCAGTCAAAATCCTTCTGATCCAGATACCTTGGCACACACAGAAAGCTGCTGCGACAAACTCACCTTCTGTTGTTGACAAAGTCACAATTGGCTGCTTTTTGGAGCACCAAGACACAGCTCCACCACTCAACATGTAGATATAACCTGTGGTACTCTTCCTATCCTCCAAATCTCCTGCGTAATCACTGTCACAATACCCCAAAACTTCCTGTTTTTCACCCTTCAAGTACTGTATTCCAAGGTCTGCAGAGCCTCTCAGGTATCGCAGAATCCGTTTTGCAGCAATGAGATGTGATTCAGTGGGTTTATCCATAAATTTACTGATAAGGCTGACTCCAAACATAATGTCAGGTCTTGATGCATTAAGGTACATCAAGGATCCAACTATTTGTTTAAAAACAGTGGCATCAACAGATTTTTCTCCAATGTTCCTTGTCAGTTTGCTTCCTGCAGCAACTGGATTTAACACAGGTTTGCAGTCTTTCATACCAAATCTATTCAATACTTCTTCAATATACTTCTGTTGCTTTATGAAGATTCCTCTATTATCTTGTATCACTTCAACACCCAAAAAGTAGCTCATCTTACCTAAATCTGTCATATCAAAATGCCTTTTCATTGATTCTTTAAACCCTTTTGTCAGTGCTTCATTGTTTCCGGTGTACAACAAGTCATCTACATAAACAGTCACCATGATTATATCTGCCTTATTCTCTCTTTTAATGAACAGAGTAGGTTCATGAGCACACTTGTTGAAGCCTTGCTTGATAAAATAAGTCTCCAATTTGCTGTACCATGCTCTCGGTGCTTGCTTTAATCCATATAAAGCCTTTTCCAATTTATAAACCATGTGTTCCTTTCCCTTTTTCTCAAAACCTTCTGGTTGATCAACATATACAATCTCTTCAAGTTCACCGTGCAAGAAGGCACTCTTGACATCTAGTTGATAGACATTCCAATTTCCTTGTGCTGCCACTGCTAGAACACACCTGATGGTGTCCCACCGTGCCACTGGTGCATACACCTCTGAATAGTCTATGCCATATTGTTGACTGTATCCCTTTGCTACAAGTCTGGCCTTGTATTTCTCTACTTTCCCTGCCTCATTAAGCTTTGTTTTGTAGATCCATTTAACTCCAATCCTCCTTGCTCCTTTTGGCAGACTCACCAGACTCCAAGTACCATTCCTTTCAATTGATGCTATTTCACTTTCCATAGCATCTCTCCACCTTTTATGTCTCACTGCATCAGAAAATGTAGTAGGATCAGTAGTAATTTCCTGCACTGTCATTAAACTCTGCAATTGATTTACTTCATCATCACTTTCAAGTTCTCCTTCAAGGATAAAATCATCCAGATAAGCAGGTTTTCTTCTAGTTCTCTCTGTTCTGTGTACATCAGCTTGGTCATTTCTTGCAGGATTTGAAGTTTCACCAATTTCAAAGCTTGCAGCAGCCTCATTTACAGTAGAGTGAGGCTCTACATTTTGATCACTTGGGACTTCTTGGCCTTGCATCTCATTCAGGGACTCTGTTGCCACTCGTTCAGTTCTATGCTCAGCATCAGTTTCATCGGTTACAGGCTCATTCAGGGACTCTGTTGCCACTCGTTCAGTTCTATGCTCAGCATCAGTTTCATCGGTTACAGGCACATCATTGACATATTCATCAGAATTCCAGTTCCAGGTTTCATTTTCATCAAAAATTACATCCTTACTTATCAAAATTTTCTTAGCAAGAGGATCATACAATCTATATGCTTTTGATTCATCACTTACTCCTAGAAATATGCACTTCAAATTTTTATCATCCAACTTCTTTCTATGTGCATCAGAAATATGCATGTGTGCTATGCAACCAAACACTCTAAAATGCCTAACTGATGGTTTAATACCACTCCATGCCTCTTCAGGTGTGGTATCCTTTAGAGACATGGTTGGACTCCTATTCAACACATAGAAAGTCCATTTGACAGCTTCAGGCCAAAAACTTTTAGGCAATTTAGCTTCCTTGATCAAACTCCTAACCATGTTCATAACCGATCTATTCTTCCTTTCAGCCACCCCATTTTGTTGGGGTGTGTAAGCAGCAGTAAGTTGTTTTCTAATTCCATTTTGTTCACAGTAATCAATAAAAACTTTGGAATTAAACTCTCCTCCTCTATCGGTTCTTAAACAACTAATTTGACACTGTGACTCTTTCTCAACCATCATTTTAAACTTCTTAAACACATCGAATGCAGCAGATTTCTCAGAGAGAAAGTACACCCAGCTTTTCCTAGAGAAATCATCAATGAAAGAGATAAAATACCTCTTGTTGCTATTAGATTCTGGTGTGATAGGTCCACATATGTCAGAATGGATGAGCTCCAGCTTCCTTGAGGCCCTCCATTTGCTCCTTTTGGACATGGCATCCCTGTGTTGGCTTCCCACTAGACACTCAATACAATTCTTTTCAGGTTCCTTTAGAGCAGGTAGTCCAGTTACCATTCTCTTCTGATGTAGCAGGGACAGTCTATTGTGGCTGAGGTGAGCATACCTCCTATGCCACAATTCATATATATTTTCTTCAACAGTGGCTTGCAGACATTCTGAAATTAAAGGAGTTCCCCATACTGTGAACACTTTATTATTGGCCATCTTGGAAGTCATTAGAAGTCCCTTTTCCTTATGATAAACTTTGCACAAATCGTCCTCAAAAACAACCTTCAGTCCCTTTTGTTGTAATTGGCCAATGCTAAGAAGATTGTTCCTCAATTCTGGCACATAGTAGACCCCTGTGATTGCTTGAATGCGTCCTTCAATTCTGAGTTTGATAGTTCCTTTGCCCATGACAGCCAATTTCATGTTGTTTCCCAGTTTAACAGATTCTTTGAAATTTTCATCTAAATCAAAGAACCAGGCTTTTACACTGCACATATGGTTGCTGCAACCTGAATCAAGAAACCATCTCTCGTTTCTTGATTCTTCTTTCCCTTCATCGCGAATAGCCATAAGCAGAACTTCTTCGTCCTCATCGAAACCTGCATAATTCGCCTCCTTTTCTTCATTGTTTGGACACTCACTCTGATAATGTCCCATTTTGTGGTATTTGTAGCACTCTATGTGCTCCTTTGATGCCTGTCTGCCTCGTCCCCTTCCGGTGCCTCTGCCACGCCTTCTACCACCATTTCTTCCTGGACCCGTGACCTTAAGAGCTTGCTCTTCTTCCTTGAAACCAATCATTCGCTGTTCTTCCACAAGAATTGCACTTTGTAGTTCATCAACAGTGAGGGTTTCAACATTTGTAGATAGAGTAATTGAGCACATGATGTAATTAAACTTTGGCGTCATTGATCGCATAATCTTTTCTACAATAATCATGTCGGTTAAAACCTCACCGTGAGCCTTCATCTTACTTGCAATAGCTAGGGTTCGTGCGAAGTAGTCATTCACCGTTTCATCTTCCTTCATTCCCAGAACCTCGAATTCGCGCCTCAATGTCTGCAATTGGGCTCTCTTGACCTTCGTGGAGCCTTGAAATTTCTGTTTCAGTGAATCCCATATATCTTTCGCAGTATCCATCTTCAGAATCGTCTCAAGAACATTCCGATCCAAAGCTTGGAACAGGTAGTTCTTGGCTTTGAGATCTTTCAACTTGGCTTCGTGGACCGTTTTCTGCATTTCTTGACTCGCATTCGCCGGAAGAGGTGGAATCCCGTTCTCCACAATCTCCCAGTACTCTTTAGATCGTAGTAAATTCTCCATTAGAATGGCCCAGTGATCATAGTAGCCATTGTACTTCGGTATTGAAGCTTGAACGAAATTTGCATTCTCGCGTTCCGCCATTGATGAGAAGATTCGTTTACGCGGTGGTTATTGCGGTTACGGTGGTCGTTAACGGTCCAGGCTCGTAACTGAGCTCTGGTACCAATTGTTGCTCAATTTGGTAAAAATGAGAGATTGTTATTGAAAGCCAACAATGGTTCAATTATACAATACAGTTCTTAGAGAGCTGGTAACACTTACAGATATAGAGGCCCAATATACAGAGGCCCAATAGGCCCAAATACTACAGTTGATGCATCACTTGAAAACGCATAGAGGAAGGGATCTATCGTTGGATTATTATGCAAAGAGTGATGTAAATGAGTCACAATAGGCATCCTTTGTTTCTAGCGGGATCGAGGTATATTCGAGGGATTGAGATTGTGAGCCTTGCTTGCTGCTAGGGTTATTGGTCTGCTTTTTGAATGCCTCGGGTGTGCTGTTTGTGTTATGGTAGCTTTGGTGTGTCTTGGTGTAGTTTCTATTTAGTTTGTTCAATGCGTTTTGATAACCTTAATGCGTCATGAAGTAACTTTTGTTTAGTTTTGGTGTATCTTAGTCCACCTTTCTTTGTAAAGATATACTTTTATTAATAAAATTCTCAACTTATCTCAAAAAAATTAAACTCTATAATGCTAATGTAAACTATAGGTTGAGTAATTAATATATCCTACTTATAAGCAAATGTTCAACAGACGGGTATGGAAGTGATGAAAAGGTTAGGAAAAGTATATCATCATCACTTCCCCCAATTCAGTTTTCTTTTCTTGTCCTTTTCTTCTCAAATTATTAGAAGCAAAAAAAAAAGGTTGAGATTACGTATATTGCACTTAAAAAAGAATTACGAATATAATTTGCTTAAGGATGTAAAATTAGTTGGTTTAAGAAAGTACAATTATACATGGCACCAACACCAAAGCATATAATTTTTTTAAAAAAATACTAAGGGTATGTTTGGATGGGTTTAGGAGGGAATGGGAAGGAATTCTAGACAAGAATAAAATGTGATTAACAATGTTTTATATATCTTGTATATCGGAGGTTCCATCCAGGTTCAAACCCTCACTAGTCCTCTTGGGATTAGATAAATGTAATTCGTAAGTGCTCATAGAGCTCGAAGGTCTTCCATACATTGGATTGGGGTGTCATCCCCTCACCATATATTTTTGTAACAAAAAAATTAACAATGTATTATCATTATCTATAATGTAATTCTTTAATTTTTAAAAATTTTAAATAGACATTAAAATATAAACTAAGCCCTCCAAAGTCCTCCCCTCTAAAACACTCCGGAATACCCTTCCTAAATATACCCTAAAGCATATAGTTAGTATACTTGTAATAAGCATTTCTTTGTTTGATCCCCCAAAAAAGGGAGAAATCTTCTCCTTCACGTTCTTTGTTGTTTTAGCAATTTAAATCATGCAATAAATTTAAGCATATAGCTAGTATTCTTTAATAAATTTATATGATGTATAATCTCAAAAAAAAAAATTTATATGATGTATGGTTTTCCTCTTTAATTAGTGTGAGCTACCTAAAACTTTTGGGTGCGCAATCATAAAACAAGTATAGAAATGAGTCTTCTCTTTCATAATCCAGTCGTTGTAGTATAGTGGTAAGTATTCCCGCCTGTCACGCGGGTGACCCGGGTTCGATCCCTGGCAACGGCGGTTTTTGATATTTTCAATCAACAATTGATTGATTTACTACTGGGCCGCATTCTCTCCTATTGGGTTTTAAGCTGTTTTTGTTCATAAACGACTTTAACTCATCCTTCTCTTATTTAACAAAGGTTGTGGTGGCGAAACTAATATCAATTCTAAACATAGTAACAATTTTTTTTTGACCAAACATAGTAACAATTATTTACATCATGATGATGATTTATTGTATCTAATAAAATTTAAAAAAACCATTTGCGTTTTTTCAATTTGTCCTGGAAATAATGAGTTAACGAATTAAAATGTTTTTTATTAATGAATTTTGTATTATCGTATTTTAGGGTTTAAAGAATTTTGTATTAATGAATTTTGTATTATTTACATCATGATGACGATCCAAAGTTTAAAGTAGCGTACTTGGTATTATCGTATTTTAGGGTTTTTTATTTCTCGTTTATTTCAGTTGAATGCTTAGTTAAGCTATTGGTTTCACTACATTTCTGAACTTGTGGCTAAGAGTTTTAGTAATTTGATGCATGTTAGGTTCAAGATTGTTATGAGCTATCAGCAGAGTATGAAGGGAATCATAAACCTGAGAAATTGGAGGAGCTTGGGAATATGCTAACTGGTCTTGATGCTGGGGATTCTATTGTCATAGCTAAATCATTTTCCCACTTGCTTAATTTGGCTAACTTAGCTGAAGAAGTTCAAATTGCCTACAGAAGAAAGATCAAGTTATTGAAAAAGCGTGATTTTGCTGATGAGAATTTTGCTATAACTGAATCTGACATTGAAGAGACCTTCAAGAGGCTTGTGACTGAACTCAAGAAGACCCCTCTTGAAGTCTTTGATGCTTTGAAGAACCAAACTGTTGATTTAGTCCTTATTGCTCATCCTACTCAGTCTATTCGTAGATCTTTGCTGCAAAAGCATGGAAGGTTTGTCCATTACATTAATCAATATTTTTCTTTCATAACTCAGTGGAGTTATGGTGGTTCGTGTTAGTAACATTTGTAATTCAAATTCAATGAACCTGTAATGTAATGTAATGCAGGACATCATATATACTATTTATGGAATTGTGGCAGTTGTTTTACACTATGGTTTAATCTTTTTGCTGGTAATCACTGTCTTCATTTGCAGGATAAGGAATTGTTTAACGCAGTTGTATGCTAAAGACATAACACCGGATGATAAGCAGGAACTTGATGAGGCTTTACAAAGAGAGGTGCATCCTTGATTCCTTATTCAATATATGATGCCATTATTTACATGCTTTGATTGAAATACCAAAACTGATATTTATATGCAGGCTTACTCACCACTAGGCTCATCAGATGGTGGGAGAGATCTGATTCATGATCAAACGGTTGATAGGATAGCAAAGAAGCTGAACAAGAGTCCAGGGCAGGTGCTAGTGAAGTGGGCCATTCAGAGAGGGACAAGTGTCATTCCTAAATCAACTAACCCAAACAAAATCAAAGAAAATGTGGTTGTTTTTAACTGGCAAGTTCCAGAACAAGACTTCAAAGCACTTAGCAATATACCAGACCAGGTAAAAGCATAGGGAAAATAACATTAATAATTTATTTGTGTATTTCAGAATAATAATGGATAATTACTTTATGTAACTTTCCTTGGTTATCGATATATGCAGAAGAGAGTTCTGGATGGTGAAGATCTCTTTGTGAACAAGGATGAAGGGCCATTCAAGAGTGCAGCAGATATTTGGGACCATGAAGATTAACCAACAAGACATGATGGATCAAGCAACTTTGTTTTATATAATAACTTCAAAGGAGCTATGTAGCATTGTTAGATTAATGTACTTGTTAGTTCATAAAAAGGGGTTCAATTTGTACAAGGTGAAAGCACTTTGTGTGCAGAGTTCTTATCTAAATATTGTTATGTAACTGTTTCTACAATTTTTTGGTGATAAATTAAAAAGCAATTTTTTGGCAACGTTTTTTTGTTGTTGTCAATAATAGCAACGGTTTTACTCATGTACGAGGATGGTTTTTGAGTAATTCTTTTAAATTATTAGGCAACGGTTTTAACAGTGTTGCCATATGTGGCAACAGTTATTCAGTGTTGCCATAAATGGCAACGGGTTTTTAGTGTTGCCATATGTGGCAACGGTTTCAGCCCGTTGTCATTTCCTGAAGATCAAAACCGTTGCGTTTAAGTTACTATTGGCAACAGTTTTAGGTTTGCGTTGCCATTGGTTGCAAAAAACCGTTTCCTATATTTTAGGCAACGCTCGCGAAAACAACGGTTTCAAAACCGTTGCCGAAAGCAAAGACAACGGTTTTTTGGCTTTACGCAACGGTTTTCAGGCGTTGCCGTAGGGTCAAAATGTTGTAGTGAAACCTACTATCTAAAAAACAAGAAGACTTAATGACTATTTAAATTAGTAATTAATATTTAAAACAAATATTTCTTATTGATAATCTAATATCTAACTTTTATTATGTACTATAATCTACTAATCAACTAAAATAATCAATTGAAACTACGAGATAACTGCACTGATAAATAAAAAACACGGGATAACTGCAGTGATATATAAAAAAACACGAGATTAATATTTACCATTGATATTTATAATTTTTTTGACAATTTATAATTAATATTTACTACTGATAATTATAATTTTTGAAAGCTACTATAAACCTACTATTTAAAAAAACACAGGATAACTGCAATGATCTATTATAATCTACTAATCAACTCAAATAATCTAATATAAAAACACGGGATAACTGCAATAATCTACTATAATCTAATAATCAACTCAAATAACCAATTGAAACTATGAGATAACTGCAATGATATATAAAAACACACGGGATAACTACACCAATATATAAAAAAATACACGATTAATATTTGTCATCGATAATTAAATTTTTTGAAGACTACTATAAACCTACTATCTAAAAAACAATAATAGTTAATGACTATTTAAACTACTACTAATCAACTAAAATAATCAATTGAAACTACGAGATAACTGCACTGATATATAAAAAAAAACACGAGATTAATATTTGTCATTGATAATTAAAATTTTTGAAGCCTACTACTACAAACCTATTATCTAAAAAATAAGCATACTTAATGACTATTTAAATTACTAATTAATAATTAAAACAATTATTTTTTATTGATAATCTACTATCTAACAAATTTACTATCTACTATAATCTACTATCAACTAAAATAATCAATTGAAACTACCAGATAATTGCACTGATATATAAAAAACACGGGGATAACTGCAGTGATATATAAAAAAACACGTGATTAATATTTGCCATTGATAATTTAAATTTTTGAAAACTACTATCTAAAAAAATAAGAAGACTTAATGACTATTTAAACTGATTAATATTTAAAACACACGCGACAAATATTTGTCACTAATACCTAAAAAAGGACAAATTATTGTTACTCATATATAAAAAAACACGGGATAAATATTTGTTATTGATAATCTACTATCTATCTTTTACTATCTACAATAATCTACTAATCAACTCAAATAATCAATTGAAACTATGAGATAACTGCACTGATACATAAAAAAACACTGGACAACTGCACTGATATATAAAAAAATACAGTGATAACTGCAATGATATATATAAAAACACGGGATAGTTGCACTTATATATAAAAAAACATGGGATAACAACACTGATATATAAAAAACACTGCATTGATATATAAAAACACACGGGATAAATGCACATATTGTTTTTAAATGATACTTTTATATTTTTAGTTTTAAAATTTATCAATTTTTTATTTGAAACTCATTTTTTATCTACTTTAAATTTTTCTTTATTTTCATAGGGTAATGTTCAGACTATTTAAATACTGTCTAAATTCATTCATAAAAAGAACACGACAGCACCTGTCCGTATGCAAGTCATCCTCTATATTTTACAATTGATTTTAGATTAATGAGATTTCAAATTAACGTTTCTATTTGAGGTAATTATATCACGTAACGCGATCGGCCCGTGCGGATGCACGGGTATAGTACCTGTGTAAACTATAGGTTGAGTAATTAATATATCCTACTTATAAAGCAAATGTTCAACAGACGAAGTGATGAAAAGGTTAGGAAAAGTATATCATCATCACTTCCCCCAATTCAGTTTTCTTTTCTTGTCCTTTTCTTCTCAACTTATTAGAAGCAAAAAAAAAGGTTGAGATTACGTATATTGCACTTAAAAAAGAATTACGAATATAATTTGCTTAAGGATGTAAAATTAGTTGGTTTAAGAAAGTACAATTATACATGGCACCAACACCAAAGCATATAATTTTTTTTAAAAAATACTAAGGGTATGTTTGGATGGGTTTAGGAGGGAATGGAAAGGAATTCTAGACAAGAATAAAATGTGATTAACAATGTTTTATATATCTTGTATATCGGAGGTTCCATCCAGGTTCAAACCCTCACTAGTCCTCTTGGGATTAGATAAATGTAATTCGTAAGTGCTCATAGAGCTCGAAGGTCTTCCATACATTGGATTGGGGTGTCATCCCCTCACCATATATTTTTGTAACAAAAAAATTAACAATGTATTATCATTATCTATAATGTAATTCTTTAATTTTTAAAAATTTTAAATAGACATTAAAATATAAACTAAGCCCTCCAAAGTCCTCCCCTCTAAAACACTCCGGAATACCCTTCCTAAATATACCCTAAAGCATATAGTTAGTATACTTGTAATAAGCATTTCTTTGTTTGATCCCCCAAAAAAGGGAGAAATCTTCTCCTTCACGTTCTTTGTTGTTTTAGCAATTTAAATCATGCAATAAATTTAAGCATATAGCTAGTATTCTTTAATAAATTTATATGATGTATAATCTCAAAAAAAAAAATTTATATGATGTATGGTTTTCCTCTTTAATTAGTGTGAGCTACCTAAAACTTTTGGGTGCGCAATCATAAAACAAGTATAGAAATGAGTCTTCTCTTTCATAATCCAGTCGTTGTAGTATAGTGGTAAGTATTCCCGCCTGTCACGCGGGTGACCCGGGTTCGATCCCCGGCAACGGCGGTTTTTGATATTTTCAATCAACAATTGATTGATTTACTACTGGGCCGCATTCTCTCCTATTGGGTTTTAAGCTGTTTTTGTTCATAAACGACTTTAACTCATCCTTCTCTTATTTAACAAAGGTTGTGGTGGCGAAACTAATATCAATTCTAAACATAGTAACAATTTTTTTTTGACCAAACATAGTAACAATTATTTACATCATGATGATGATTTATTGTATCTAATAAAATTTAAAAAAACCATTTGCGTTTTTTCAATTTGTCCTGGAAATAATGAGTTAACGAATTAAAATGTTTTTTATTAATGAATTTTGTATTGGAGAAGACCGGTCGGACACCACTATTTTTTTGACAATCGAAATCTAACTCATTTCATTACCAATAATGGGAGCAATACATGTAGGAACATTAAAGAAAATCCAAGGACAAGTTGAGAATAGGGCCTATTAGGATATTTTTTTGGTTCAATACCCCTTATTTAGGGCTGGACAAACGGTCGGTTAACACGGTTTCGGTTTGAAAATCACACACCCAAGGAAAACCGATGAACAAATGCTAGCATCCATTTCCGACCATTGAAGCTACGGTTACAGGAAGTTGCGGGTTGACGGTTCGGCGGTTTGACGGGTGGGTTTCTTCGGTTAGCAGCTTCTTAGCACCACTACAGCAAAAGTTGTTGTGTTAAAAATATAGTGAGTGTGAAGCCATAGCCACTGCAAGATTGAGTTTCTTGTTTAAAATGAAAAGGTTGAAGATGACAAGAGTGTTTCTCTCTCTCATCTTGAAGTTGGTACTTGGTGCTGTAAAAAAAAGAAAGTTAATATGATAAGAAATATTTAAAATTATAAATTCAACTTGCTTTATGTAAGGCTGTAGCTGTCCCTGCCTTTGTCTTTTCGGTAGCAGCAGGCCTATTTATCTGGTTTTCGTGATTTACAATTTGTATATTCTCTCTTTCATCTCATGTGTAATTCTGTATGCGGTATTAATTGAGTAAAAAACAATTCTGTACGCGAACCAAAAGTAAATATTATAACAGTGTTGTGACATGTGGGCGGGTTCGGTTATCGATGGATTCAATTGTGGGCAACCGAGCCCGACCAAATGAAGCCACATTTAACCGTTTTTTGCAGATTTGGAACCCGACACCCATAGGAATCCGACCGTTGCACCTTATAATCCTTCGGATAATCGATTTATCGGTCTGTTAATGAATTTTGTCCACCCCTACCCCTATTAGGATATGAGCCACCCTATTAGCAATCCATTAGATTTGTTTTAGTAAATCTATATATTGTTTGTTGTTATAAGCATAATTATTTTATTAGCCTAAAAGCATATTTTCTTTCTTCCTTACACAATCAAGATTTAATAATTTTCAAGTCAAATTTCTTTATAATGAGGTTTAAATTCCTCTTTGACCTTATTGTGTTTTTCATTTGCTCTAACATAGCCTTTACGACTCATTGTTTCATTTTCATATGTATCCCATGAATTTTGAGAACTCGAGTATTCATCTCATTTTCTTTTTGGCTTTGTATTACTTGATTCTCCTTTTTTTTTTTCATAAAAATTTCATCATAATCGGATTCTATTCTAAAGGAGTGTAGTTTAATATTACTTCTTCGTTTTCATCTTTAGTTGCTACTTATTCTATTTTATATTTTATATATTTCTTTATTTTCTTCTTCAATTATTTTTAATTGCTCAAATAATTATTGAATTTCCTCAATCTCACTTTATCTCTTTAATGTTTAATTCTATTCATATTTTATTTTCTCCATGAAAGTATTTGTTTAATGAATATTGTATTGAGATATGCCTAGTAATTCTATTGCTTGTAATTATAGTAGGTGTAGTTAGAAACCTAGTCGAAATGGGCCAGTCTAATGGGCTAGTCGAAATTATGGGCCTAGGCCTGTTTCATTGTATATATATATACTGATGTCAGTAGCATGTAATCTTGACCTACTTTTATGAAATTCAGTGCAGCTTTTACCTAATATAATATTGCCCTACTTATTCCTCTTGTCCTTAGCGCCGCCACTTCCTTTTCTTCTCTCTTTTACGTGTTTTATCCCCAACAAACTGGTATCAAAGCTTGTTAGATCCTTACAAAATCTATCAAGTTTCATGGCAGCGCGAGACAACTCTGGTGGAGGTATTCCGGGGAACCTCCCAATCTTCGACGGAAAGGATTATGAACGCTGGTGTGCGCAGATGAAGGTGCTGTTTCGATATCAAGATGTTCTTGATGTCGTGAATGATGGTGTTCCACCCTTGGCAGCGAACGCCACTGAAGCGGTGAGGAACAACCACCATTCGCTGAGGAAGAAAGATGGAAAAGGGCTGTTTTTGATTCACCAATGCGTTGATTCCAACATCCTGAACCTGATCATCGACTGTGATTCAGCAAAGGCATCTTGGGACATCCTAAAGAACTCGTATGGAGGAGCAGATAGGCTGAAGAAGATACGTCTACAGTCGCTCAGGAAGCAGTACGAGGGCTTGAAGATGACAGATGGAGAATCGATTGGAGATTTCATTACGAGGTTAGTAGCATTAACTAATCAAATGAAAGGTAATGGTGAAACTGTGACTGAAGTAAATAAAGTCGAAAAGGTGCTCAGATCCTTAACCCTGGAATTCGACTACGTTGTTACAGCCATTGAAGAATCCAAGGACCTAGATACATTGAAGTTAGATGAACTTCAGGGTTCCTTAGAGGCGCATGAATTGAGAATAAGGCAGAGAAGTTCAGAGAAAGAAACTGAACAAGCCTTGCTTTCATACTCCTCTAAGAGAAATTGGAAGGCAGGCAACAAGGAGAAGGGTAGAGAAAAGGGATCAAGCAGTAAGAAGAAAGAACAAGGATCTTTCGACAAGAAGAAGGGAGACCTGTCGAAAGTTCAGTGTTATAACTGTCAGCAATTTGGGCATTATAGGAACAAGTGTAAAAACAAGAAAGTTCCTAGGGATAAAGATGCAGAAGCCAAGTTTGCTAATGATGATGACTCAGACTCTGACTCAGAGGAGTTAATGTTGATGGCTGTCGAAGATGAGATTCGACTCGATGTAGGAATTGCTGAAAGTAGCGAGCAAAATAGTGGGAACACTTGTATAAGTGGATTCACTTGTGATGCTCAAAATACTTGTGCGATGTGTGTGTGGCAGGGCAGTGGAAACACTGGTAATGCCTCCAACATTGCCAGCAATGATAATGAAGAATTGTCATTCATGACAGCTACTGACCCAGAATTACTGTTGTTGAAGGCTGATACAAATTCGACTGAAGAGAAGTCTGTCGAATGGTATCTCGACACAGGATGCTCAAATCACATGTGTTGTCACAAGGAGTGGTTTGTCGAACTGGAGCAGATAAGTAAGAAGATAAGGTTTGCAGATAACAGTAAAGTTACTGCTGAAGGAGTAGGTACCATAAAGTTCCTGTCGAAAGATGGTAAGTGGTGCTACATCCAAGGGGTATTTTATGTACCAGATATGAGGAGCAATCTGCTGAGTATTGGGCAGATGATTGAGAAAAACTTCACCGTCGAAATGGGTGATAACAGTCTCAGCCTGTTTGATTCGACCAAGAAGTTGATCCTGAAGGTGTTAATGCAGAGTAACAGAACCTTCAAGATCAAGCTGCAAGTAGTCGAAGAACATTGTCTCCAAACCATTGTCGAAGAGGAGCACTGGAAGTGGCACAGAAGATATGGCCACCTCAACTTCAAGAGCTTGAGTCAACTACATGAAAAGAAGATGGTTCATGGGTTGCCTGCAGTAAAAGTACCTGTCGAAGTTTGCGAGAGTTGTTGCAAGTCGAAGCAACCAAGAAACTCGTTTAAATCTGAAGTACCTAGCAGAGCAGAGAAGAAGCTAGAGGTGATATTTTCTGATGTCTGTGGTCCTTTCGAAGTATGTTCCTTAGGAGGGAATAAGTACTTTGTCACCTTCATTGACGAATACACTAGAATGTCCTGGGTGTATTTGATCAAAAGGAAGAGTGAAGTACTAGAAATATTCAAGAAGTTTAAGGTAATGATTGAAAAGCAGAGTGAATGTGCAATCAAAATCCTTAGAAGCGATGGAGGTGGTGAGTACAATTCTCATGGATTTGTCGAATTCTGTGAGAAAGAAGGAATTGTGCATGAAGTCACTGCACCTTACACGCCTCAGCATAATGGTACCGCTGAGAGGAAAAACAGGACCATTCTCAACATGGTAAGAAGTATGTTGAAGGAGAAGAAGCTACCTCATAGTTTATGGGGAGAACTTGTAGCCACAGCAGTGTATATTCTGAACAAATGCCCCACAAAGAGATTGACTGGAAAGACACCTGAAGAAGCTTGGCTAGGAAGAAAGCCAAGTGTCAAGCATCTTAGAATAATTGGCTCAGTATGCTATAGACATGTCCCTGAGCAACTAAGAAGCAAGCTGGATGATAGAGCACAACAGATGATCCTTGTTGGCTATCATTCGACAGGAGCATACAAACTGTATGATCCTGTGCAGAAGAAAATAGTGAAAAGCAGAGATGTCGTAGTAGATGAGTCGAAACATTGGAACTGGGAAGAAGGCTGTGAGAAAACTACAATAATGGACTTCGACGAAGTCTCTGATCGAGATGATCAGAATGAAGAGGTCGAAACTGAAGAGCCAGAAGAACCCATTGCTGTCGAACCTTTAAGAAGGTCGCAAAGGGAAAGGCAGAGATCAGTAAGACTAGAAGGATTTGACACTTACCCAGATTCTGCTATTACAGCAGAGGGAGACCTGACACACTTTGCACTAATGGCAGAAGCAGAACCAGTGAGCGTGGAGCAAGCCCTTAGTCACAAGCAGTGGAAGGAAGCAATGATTGACGAGTTGAAATCAATCGAGAAGAATGATACTTGGAAGCTAGTCGAACTTCCAAAAGAAAAGAAAGCCATAGGGGTGAAGTGGGTCTTCAAGACCAAAGTCAAGCCAAATGGAGAAGTGGCCAAATACAAGGCCAGGCTAGTAGCCAAAGGGTTCCTGCAGAAACCTGGTTTGGATTTCAATGAGGTCTTTGCCCCAGTAGCCAGGATCGAAACCATAAGATTGGTAGTAGCACTTGCAAGTCATAGAGGCTGGCCCCTGCATCAACTGGATGTAAAGTCAGCATTTCTGAATGGACCTCTGGAGGAGGAAGTCTATGTTTGTCAACCACCTGGTTTTGAGTCGAAGGGTAAAGAAGACAAAGTCTATAAGCTGGAGAAGGCCCTGTATGGGCTCAAGCAAGCTCCAAGAGCGTGGAACAAGAGAATTGATGGATTTCTCTTGGCTCAGAAGTTTATTAGATGCACTAATGAACATGGAGTGTATGTGAAGAAGAATGGAACTTCGACTCAGTTGTTGTTGTGCCTGTACGTAGATGATCTACTTGTAACTGGCAGCAATGAAGTCGAAGTCGAAGCCTTCAAGAAAGTGATGATGTCAGAATTTGAAATGAGTGATCTGGGACATCTATCATATTTCTTGGGGATGGAGTTTACCAAGACAAGTAAGGGTATACTCCTGCACCAGTCGAAGTATGCAGCTGATATCCTGAAAAGATTCGACATGAGCAACTGCAAGGAAGTTTTGACACCATCAGACACTAGCAGCAAGCTGTCGAAAGACGACGAAGGGATTGAAGTAGATGCCACCTTGTTCAAACAGATTGTGGGCTCCCTGAGGTACTTGTGCAACAGTCGACCTGACATTATGTTTAGTGTCGGAATGATCAGCAGATTCATGGAGAAGCCGAAAAGCTCTCATATGATAGCAGCAAAAAGAGTACTAAGGTATGTAAAGGGAACACAAAGTTATGGTATTCAGTTCCCTAGCAAGAGTGTGTCGAAGAATGGTAATGAAGTATTTGGCTACACTGACTCCGACTGGAGTGGAGACAGGAGTGATCGAAAAAGCACAAGTGGGTATGTCTTTATGTATGGTTCGACACCCATCTCCTGGTGCTCGAAGAAGCAAAGTATTGTTGCGTTGTCCTCCTGTGAAGCAGAGTATGTAGCTGCTTCCTTTGCAGCATGTCAAGCATCATGGCTGAGCATGCTACTGGTCGAAATTGGAGTGCAGAGGGTCGAAGCAATGAAATTGTTGATCGACAACAAGTCTGCGATAGATCTCGCAAGGAACCCTGTCGCACATGGAAGGTCGAAGCATATAGAGACCAGATATCACTTCCTGCGTGATCAAGTAAACAATGAGAAGCTGAATCTGGAATATTGCTGTTCGGAACTTCAAGTAGCTGATGCAATGACCAAGCCATTGCAAAAGGGAAGATTCGAAGAACTGAGAACAATGCTTGGAATGATATCGCTCAGCAATGTGAATTAGGAGGGAATATTGAGATATGCCTAGTAATTCTATTGCTTGTAATTATAGTAGGTGTAGTTAGAAACCTAGTCGAAATGGGCCAGTCTAATGGGCTAGTCGAAATTATGGGCCTAGGCCTGTTTCATTGTATATATATATACTGATGTCAGTAGCATGTAATCTTGACCTACTTTTATGAAATTCAGTGCAGCTTTTACCTAATATAATATTGCCCTACTTATTCCTCTTGTCCTTAGCGCCGCCACTTCCTTTTCTTCTCTCTTTTACGTGTTTTATCCCCAACATATTGAAGGTTCACTTTCTAAGTTTCTCGTTTTATTAGTAAATCAAATTCTTTAATTCCGTTGTATTTATTACTTAATAATTCTTCTATTATACTTTTATTGTTCCTGTCCAGAAGTCGGACATGATGAATTGCCGATTTAGAGTGTTGACATAGCCTTTGCAACTCGGATCCCATGTGTTGACCCGACGTTGGTGGTGTACCTGCATACACTCTGACCCCCAAGTCAGTTTATAGGATTATGAGTTTGAAGTAATGGCTTGTAATCTATATGTTTGGATATAGTGGATAGTTCCACTGAGCTATTTGATGTGATTAAGTGAGAAACAAATCTAGTTGTGCATAGCATTAATTAAAGGGGTGTGTGATTAGAGATTAGATCTTCTAAGTTGCAAGCCCAAACATCCCATTAGGCCCAGCTAGCTCATTCATTAATCCTCCAGCTGAAGAATAGTGTAGATTGACTCTTTGTCTTCATTACCACCTTTTATTCAAAAAGCATTTGTAGGGTGAAGGGAAGGGGAGAGAATACGAGAAAGAGAGGAAGCTAGAGGGGATGAAAAGAAAAGAATGAAAACAAGACAGAAGAAGAAGAAAGTAAAGAATGAGAATGATCAGCTTTAGCACCATCAATCCTCATTCAGTTTTCACCACCCTCACTTCCATCTTCACCACCTTCTCTAAACCTTATTCTCACCCTAAAACAGAAACAATCTAAACCCCCAAATAGAGCATTCAACCATTCCCTTAAACACGAAGATGAAGTTGCATGTCATCATTTTGAAAGGAGATGAAGTTGTGAATTTGTAGATAGCTAGAGGAGTATAGAACTTGAAGATTGGGGTCTAGGTCTCAAGTTCGTGAGATGGAAAGTGTAGAAAGGTGAGGGGTTGCAATTAGAATTTCTGTGCAAAAACAGTGTGTTTAGCATTTTGAACACTTTGGTTTTGATTGATTTCCTAGGATATTTGGAAAAGGAGCTTGAGGAATTCAAAGAGTACATGGCAAACTAGAGTTTCATGCTTTTAGTTGGGGTCTTTATACTCCAAATTCGTGGGTCTTGAAGGGTTGAAGTTAGAGAGTGTTGCTGGAATTTCTGTATAAGTGTTCATCTCACAAAATCTGTTTTTGGGTTTTCTTCAAAAAGGTGAGTTCTTAATCCTATTCTCTTCCTCCTAGTTTCGAAATTGTGATTGCATGTGGTTCAAAACTTGTAAGGTGTTGCTGAAATGCTTAGTGGTTGTATGCTTGTTTGGTTGAAATGTGGTTGATGGTGATTTTGAGCAAATTCTAAAATTTGAGTTTTATGAGTTTGAATTAAATTGTGTTATTGACCCTTGATGTGAGTTAATTGGTATGTTTTACTAGCATTTAATAGTAGTATTGAGTATTGAGTATTGAGATGGGTTGGGTTGCATAAGATTTAGCATTTTAACTCAAAAACATTAAATGGGGATTTCTAGAAAACAACATGGATCATGTCTTGAAGTGCACGGACCGTGTCATCATCAGGTCCTGTTCTGTAGCTTAAAAATTTCGCAGCATGGACCATGGCTTTTAAACATGGACCATGTCTACCTCTGGCCAGACCTGAAATTTTGATCTTTTCTCATATGAAACTAGTGCAATCTAACTTGATCCTAATCGTTAATCTATTGATAAGTGCTAGATACTATTTGAGTCACATTCTTGGGATATGGTTGATAAAGGTATGTGAATGATTCAATGCCAACTCTTATCAATGTAATGAATTATATCTGATGATTCAATCAAGTGTGAAAACTAAGAATCTAAGGTATACATAAAATACGACGGGATGACGATCCAAAGTTTAAGGTAGCGTACTTGGAGTGGGAGGTCATGTCTCTAGAGTTCAAGGCCCAAGATTGTTACTCGACGAAAGTTGGGTTGGGTTCTTCGCTGAAATTGATATAACTAAAAGAACTCACTGAGGAGTCGCGAAAGAACTCACTGAGATTGTAAATGGTGAGGAGTCGCGAAAGAGAAAGATCATAACTAAAAGAAAACGAGAGATAAATGGTGACGAGTCGCGAAAGAACTCACTGAGATTGTAAATCTCACTATTTTATGATAGACATGTTTTGAAAAAGGGAAACCGAAGTGGACGCACGGTCCGTGCGCTAAGGCGCACGACCTATGCGCATTTTAAAAATGTTTGCGTAGGTAAACGAACCACACGCACGACCCGTGTGCTGAAGGCCGCACGGTCCTTGCGCGAAATGATATTTCGCAAGCATGTAATCGAAGGAAGCGCACGATCCGTACGCACTGGCACACGGTCCGTGCCGGTTACACAGACTTGCAGAAATGCCATTTCGTGTAATTTTTATCATTCTGTTCGTTCCATAACTTGTTCCGTTCGATTCCCAAACTCAACCACACATTATTTCCAATCCAGAACAATAATCACAACAATTACATATTTATCAAACAATCAATAATTCATGAACATCAACACATGCATTTTTCCAATTTACGATTTTGACGACATTTTATAAAAACGAAATTCAAGGTTACACGATCCAGAAAACATGTTAACTCAGTATTAAATAAAACCTCCCTACGCGAGTATTAGAAATGATGAAAATCACAATTATCCGAGAACTACGAGACTTAGCAAATCACGAAACCGCACGAACAATCCCCGTACTCGAACCTCTCGCTATCAAACCGCTCCAATATCAACCCAGCTACTATGTCCTCTCCAAACAACCCTTAACTCGAATGTAGCTCCTCAATCTTGTGAAACAACACTCCAACTGAAGTGTAATACCTCAAACCACTCCTAGAGCTTTATTGGAACACATGCAAGCTATGAAACTCATCATTTTCTCCAAAAATGAAGTGTAGGTGCGAAAATGGTGTTTTGTGAATGGTGGAGAACTAGATGATGTTGCTGGTGTTAATAGATAGAGGAAGTAAAATGGTGAAGAATGGTGGTCTCAAACTGAACATGCATCAAGGAATGAAGTTTGGCTCTCCTCTTTCCTCCCTCTTCCTCTCGCAAGTCTCTCCTCTCTCAACTCTCTCAAATTTCTGTTTTTCCAGCAATGGTGTTATGGGAGTGTGGGTCAGTTGGGGTGTTGGGAAAAATAGGTGTGAAATGACAGTTTCGCCCTTGCCCTTAATTACCTACTTAAAACCTATTTAAATCAACAATCAATAAACCAAGCACACATACTTATATCATTGGGAATTAATTTAACCATGAGATATAATCAATTATGCCTAATTATTCAAATTAGCTAATTAATTAATTATGACCTCTTGCTAATTTCAATAAATAAAATTAGCTAAATTGGGATGTTACATCTTTTTTGACAAATTGTATTTGTTGTAATGTCTAAGCTAATATGTAATCCAATATCCTTCGTCATATTAAGATTTTACTATATTACTAAATGAATAAATATAATCTATAGAAAATATTAACACTTATTTATAGAATGTATACATCAAATTTATATTGGTTCAATTTAACTATTAATTTTGTCCGCACATAAATTATTTATATTGATACTCTATCAATGGTTTAATTGCATACTAATATAAATAAAAAAACATCATGGGGACAATAAAACTAACTACTTTCTTTTATACTTTAATATAAATTATATTTTGTTTATACTAGTGGTCTCAAATAACATTTTATAATCTAAAATAAACAATTAACAATTTTGAGCAAGTAATGTGATTTATTATTATCCCAAATTCGTAAGTTCAAAACCAATCTAATTGATTTCTTATGCTTATTTAAAAATATGTTAATATGTGATTCACAGGAGTATTTAATTTTAATATAATAGAAAAATTGTTTCTCGTGCATCGCACGGGTTTCATACTATTTTTTTAAAATAGAGAGACTAAATGTCTTACTTTTAAAATATGGGAACCAAATATCTAAATTTTTAAAAATACAAAGACCAAAACTATAATTTAACCTAAATATATCTATATATATGTGGTGATCATTGTCTGTGCTACGCACAATATACACCTAAAAAATTATAAATTCAATACTAAAAAGTTCATAAATGTATTATTTCTTGTAAATCAAAATAATACTTTATTATTAATAAATTGTTCATTCATATTACATAAAATAATATTCTTGTTTCATATAATTTGTGTCATGCATGGGTACATGTTTTTTTCTAATAAGAAAGATGTATTAAATCGAGAGTTTTAGGGAGGTACTCCAACCCTATACAATGAAAATCAAATAGAGAGCTTTGAAAGCCGTAAACAATACATAGGTGAATGCCACCAATCAGAAAAAGACACCCCTTCCCTTCTATTTTAACTATAAACCACCTCCAAGTAAGCATTTTAATTAATTTCATTCACCACAATCAAAACATCATCCAGCTCTCCTTCAAACACCACTTTATTTATTTCCTTCCAAATATTCCACAAAGTTGCCATCCACACTTGAAAACCAATCTTGTAGGACTTACCATCGGAAATAATACTGCCAAAAGACGCACAGTGAGAAATACCTTCCAAATCCTCATCAAAACTAGATCTCAACCAAGGAAACTACTCCAACTTTCCACAACTCCACCAAATATTCAAGAATATCACCATGCATTAACGAACTAGGCATTAAAGACATTATAAAGACATAATAAGAAGTTAATTAATATTACAGGTTGGCTCAAAGTTGTTATCATCAAATACCAAGTGTGCATTGCCAAATGACAGAAATATACATGTGATTAGGAAAACTATAGAAAAGAAAAGAGGGGGGGGGGGGGGGTCGAAGCATAATCCAATAATCCAAAGCACAAGATGTTGGAGATGGATATACTTTTCCAACGATGGTGCGACCATGGCTGCAATGGAATTGTTCTGGACTGGGCCGCAGCCCACATCGAGAGCCGGTCGGAGCGAACCGAGAAAACCGGGTCGGACCGACCCAGCAAGATTGGGCTCTGCTACGTACTGGATCGGGTCGCAACCCGCCAAGAAGAATGGGCCGGCGCGAGCGGCCCAACAGTAACCAGTGCACACTTAGGCCCACGACTGGGAGATCAACGGTGCAGCGAATCCCACGCATGATCTGACGGTCGCGTGGCACCCCCTGTCACTATATATGGGGGCCCTGACATCAGATGAAAGGGACGTTTTGTCTCATACCGTTACTATACGCAAATATCACCCCACTGACTTGGGCGTTGGAGTGCCATCGCAGGTACACCCCGCGGAGCTCTGGACGCGACCAGCTGCAGACCAGAGAACGACCTCAGCGACAAGCCAACGTCAGCATACAATCGTCCATCGCATTAGAGGAACCAATCTGTCAGGTGTACACTAGCCGCCCGAGCCTACAGACGGTATCAGCCCGGACACATTCACTACACTTGAAGAACCGACCGCTCATAGCTCGAGTCCGGTTCATTGGCGACCACAGTGGGAGCGAGAACGTCCCCACCTTGACTGTTATGCTTCCACGAGGAAGACCTCGCGGCGCCCCACGCCCGCGAAACATGACTACAATCCCCCGTCAACCGCAGACGCCAGAGGGCGACGTTGCCGATTTAGGCGACGCAGCATCCAGTGCACAAGCGGCTCCTCCTGGCCACACTAGCGTCATGCTGCCGAACGAGATCTTGCAGGAATTACGCGACCTGCTGAGAACGAGAGACAGGAACGTTGTGGATCAGGCCGCGTCCGGAAGAGCGTTTACCGCGCCGGAGCAACGTCGCCGCCACGACGAATCATCTAGGCCTAGAGGGAATCCTTCGAGGAGACATCGATCTCCCCCGAGGAGGTTACTGGTACATCGATCGCCCCCAAGGAGGCGAGGATTGGCCCAGCCACGACCTCGAACTCCACCCTCCTCGACCGACCCCATCTACTGGCCAGAAGAACCCTCCTACCAGGAATCACCGTTTGATTCTCTGGAATCGCCCACCCGATCAAGGTGTAGAACGGGCGATCGTCACCCCCGTTCCAGATATGAAGACAGATCACCAGAGCGATGGGGTCATCGAGGCCGACGCTTCGAGGACCGACCACCTCG
The DNA here is from genome assembly GCA_039519185.1 of Astragalus membranaceus. Lineage (NCBI taxonomy): Eukaryota > Viridiplantae > Streptophyta > Magnoliopsida > Fabales > Fabaceae > Astragalus > Astragalus membranaceus. The sequence continues at coordinate 178,734,502 of CM076847.1, forward strand.
CAGAGAAAGAAGAAGTGGAGAGATGGGACTGTTTACCCGGGAGATAGACGAGTACCCCATACCCCGTGCGCTGGAAAAACCGCCATCGGATCTAAGAATGTACAACGGCGTGAAGGACCCAGATGCACACCTAAGGTACTTCGACCCGATAATGCGATACCGGGGGGCATACGGGCCAGTGAAATGCAAGATATTCCCCCTCACTTTGGAAGGACCCGCCTTGGAATGGTTTACCGAGTTGAGGTCCAGCAGTATCTCGTCCTGGGAACGGCTAGCCCGAGTTTTCTGTGCCCGCTTTACCGCATCCAGGGTCAAGTCCAAATCACATGCCATTCTGAAGGCGATCAGACAAGGATCGGACGAGACACTCCGCGAGTATGTCGAGCGGTTCAACAAAGAAGCCGCCAACGTGAGAGGACTGGAGGACGACATGCGTTTGTGGTTCCTGCGGGACGGTCTTAGGACCGGTAGCTTGTTCGAAGTTGAAGTCGGCGTAAACGAACCCCCAGACCTGGCCGCATTCCTCCGCCGTTCACAAAGGTTCATGAACTACGAAGAGAGGGCGGTGGCCACACGAGCAGCCGGAAGGGGAACTACTGAGAGACAACCCCAAGAGGAGGGAATGTCATGAAAAAGATTGAATTGTAATAACCGGGCGGGCCACTCTTTTTCCCACAGGGTTTTTTACCGAGGCCCGCCCGTCTATCAGTAATAAGACAAGGCATTTTTTCATTACGTTGTGTTGAAAGTTATTTCCCTGTTCTTAATTCTTAAATTCATTTGGATGAACCTGTGTGGCGAGTCAAAACTGGACTGTGCTTTAGTAAACTGCCTGTCAGGTCGCATGAGCCTATGGGGCGAGGTGAGGCGAGCCGCGACTCGGCGGACCACCCAGGGCGATCCATGCACAAAGAGCGGGCTACGATTATGCCCCACATGAGAAAGAACCAGCGTCGTTACGCGTATATCGCATCGAAAGGTCTCGTTGAACGGGCGTACGCCGAAGTTGCCTCAGCGCAGGCGATCAAAGAGAGGCAGCTTGCCCCACCAAAAGAAAGGTAACTCTTAGGCCTGAATCCTTTCCTGCTCAACAGGATTAACATACGTGAACGAACGAATTCGCAAACGAAGCGACCAGCCGAGTCGCACCCCCTTTGGGCGAGTTCAATTCGGACCGAGATCCGATAAACTGCCCAGGGACGAACGCATTCGCAAACGAAGTGACCAGCCGAGTCGCACCCCCTTTGGGCGAGTTCAATTCGGACCGAGATCCGATAAACTGCCCAGGGACGAACGCATTCGCAAACGAAGTGACCAGCCGAGTCGCACCCCCTTTGGGCGAGTTCAATTCGGACCGAGATCCGATAAACTGCCCAGGGACGAACGCATTCGCAAACGAAGTGACCAACCGAGTCGCACCCCCTTTTGGGCAAGCTCAATTCGGACCGAGATCCGATAAACGGCCCAGAGGGTACGATTAAAGAAATTGATGTCAGAAACGCGGTGCCACAACACCAGGAGGTATGATTACCAGTTCCAGCGCGAACTGCGAGACTGCCCCTGACCCGTTCACGATAGTAGGTCAGCCGATCTCCACTAGACCGAGCTAAACGATCTGAGGAACAAGCAAGCCCGCGCGCCGCACATCAAGCCCACACCCGTTCAGAGAACGGCCTTGGCTTGGGGGGCAACTGTTCTGGACTGGGCCGCAGCCCACATCGAGAGCCGGTCGGAGCGAACCGAGAAAACCGGGTCGGACCGACCCAGCAAGATTGGGCTCTGCTACGTACTGGATCGGGTCGCAACCCGCCAAGAAGAATGGGCCGGCGCGAGCGGCCCAACAGTAACCAGTGCACACTGAGGCCCACGACTGGGAGATCAACGGTGCAGCGAATCCCACGCATGATCTGACGGTCGCGTGGCACCCCCCTGTCACTATATATGGGGGCCCTGACATCAGATGAAAGGGACGTTTTGTCTCATACCGTTACTATACGCAAATATCACCCCACTGACTTGGGCGTTGGAGTGCCATCGCAGGTACACCCCGCGGAGCTCTGGACGCGACCAGCTGCAGACCAGAGAACGACCTCAGCGACAAGCCAACGTCAGCATACAATCGTCCATCGCATTAGAGGAACCAATCTGTCAGGTGTACACTAGCCGCCCGAGCCTACAGACGGTATCAGCCCGGACACATTCACTACACTTGAAGAACCGACCGCTCATAGCTCGAGTCCGGTTCAGGAATCATCTTAGATCTCATGGTCATGGATGTCGAAGATAAGGCTGGTTTGCTTGGAGTTGGAGACGATGAGCCACACAGTTTCATCTGTAGTAATGATTTTAAAACCGGATCCGAGATTGAACTAGAAAGACATCCGGGTCATGGTTTAATTGGTTCACTCGGTTCAACCATAATTGAACTGGATGAGTAATAATTAAATAAAAAATAAGAAAATATTAAATTTTAGAGAAAAAGTAAATTAAAAAAATCAAAAAATACATTTTACGTGGTTCAACCCAGGCCAATTGACGGTTCCAGTCCAACCCGGTTCTGAACAGTTCAATAAGCCTGCAGTTCAAATGAGGTTGATCCAACCGGTTAAGTGCCCGGTTCCCAGTCCAATCAGTTGAACCGCCCGGTTCTGTCTGATTCTTACAACACTGATATGTAGTTGATGAAAATTCAAAATTAGAAAATTAGAGAGTAAGATATGCACGCCACGTCATTCGTTATGAGGTCGGGACCAGAATTCGTGTCATTAAAGCAATTCCCATTTACAAATTGATTTTACTTGATACTACCATTGTTGTATATTTGTAAGTTGATTAAACTCACATGTTTTTGCTAAAAAAAACAGATATTATTTTAATGAAAGAATCCTAGATTTCTTGTTTGTGTTCGTGAGATTGCTACATGTTCATGATTTGTTGAGCTCGTGATTAGCAATCTCACGAAGAGGGAAATCACTAGCAAGCACCGAAATGAAAGTACCACGTACCACAAAACCAGTTTATAGTCCGAGGCGTGTGAAGGCACTACTATTCTCAAATATTTATTTGCCTAAGACGAAAATCCCCTAGGTTTAAATATTCAACGGAGTCTTCTGGAAAGATCTCCCAAGATTCAACGGACTCTTTTGGAAAGATCCAGATAACAAAACTGATGGGAATTAATCTTTGTAAACCCAAGAACAAAACATTAGAAGATACTCCAAATACAAATTATTTGCCAAAAATATTATCCTCTCCGAAAAAATATTTGTAAATCCGACACTTATATATATATATATATATATATATATATATATATATATATATATATATATATATACTAGTGCAAAAAAGACATTTAGCGTCGGTTATTTTGGACATTTAGCGTCGGTTATCGCCCGATGCTAAATGTCGCGATGCTAAAAGTGTGGCATTTAGCGTCGGTTATTTATCCGACGCTAAATGTCACTTTTAGCATCGGATTTTCAAAAGACCGATGCCAAATGTCTCTTTCATCACTTTTTTGTAGTTTGGGAAATGACATTTAGCATCGGTTATTTGAAACACCCGATGCTAAATGTCATTTTTTTATCATTTTTATTTAACGGTTTGATTGATAAATTTCTCAACAAATAACTTTGAGCATCGGTGGTTTCAAATAACCAATGCTAAATGTCATTTTTTGATTTAAAAATGACATTTAGCATCGGTTGTTTGAAACAACCGATGCTAAATGTTATTTGTTGAGACATTTAGCATCGGGTATTCTAAATAACCGATGCTAAATGTCTAGTTTCTTTTTATAATATTGCTAATTTTTATCCAAACCAAAATTTTTAAGAACCTGTTTTTGTAACATAGACAGAACATGCACAACCCATAACAGAAGTCATATAACAGCTAGAACACAAACCATAAGAGAACTCATAATACAGCCAGAATTTACACAAAACAGAATTTATAACACAGACAGAACTTACACAAAACAGAAGTCATAACACAGCCATAATTTACAAGAGCCTGTTAACACAGCCATAATTCCTGCCCAACACAGACAATTTACAATTACACAGACAGAATTTAAAACCATAAACCTGTTAACACAGACAGAATTTACAATTACAAATTGGAACCATAAACCATAACAGAAGCAGCACAAATATTGGAACCATAAACAAAGTATTTCTGCCCAACACAAACCATGGAACTATTGTATCTAAAACAAAATATTTCTAAAAAGACATTAATCTAGTAAATCTAAAAGAGTGTATCCTTTTGTTCTGTACGAATCTTCATAAAGAATTCTGCCCAAAGCTGACGAATCTCCAAAAGTTCCTCTTCGGTGTATGCCTTTGGGTCATTAAATACCTACAAGTTTAAAATTACTCAAAAAAATTATATCCAATCAACAGTAATACACACAATCAGATATCCAAACAAAATTATACCTTCCCCCAATTATCAACAACAGCGGCATTCAAAATGGTCAGCATAAACTTCATCACATAACAGCCACAATGAAAACTATTCCGTTGTATTGGCATCTACACAATTGAATTAACAAAATTAAAGAGAATATTATATATATATATATATATATATATATATATCATATATTAATTCACTCTAAATTAAATCAACCCATATTTTAAATTACTTACTGTAGGGTACAACCATTTGACAGCTCTAATAACATAATATAAAATTAGTTATAAAATTTCAACTCAAAGTTCAAATACTACAATCTAAACCATGATAAAAAAAAATTAAAAACTTACTTGCTAAACATGTCTTTGATTTGTTTGTTTGGTTGGCGGCATAAGGAACACATCCAGACCACAGTATTTTCATTTGGGAGTAAGACAACCAGTTGCCAATGATTGCTGCAACATTGATAAACTTAAAATTAAGCCACACACAAACAAAGGAAAATGAATTACCAATTCGTTGAAATATGCAATCACGTACCCACTACAAGAAAATGTTGAATTTCCGGCGGTTTTGGAGCCGCCGCAAACTTTCTGGCGGATTCCACTCTTCTTTTTGAAAAAATTCCTTGGCTAACCCAAAAGAAAGCCACTCTTCCCAAAACCTTAGAGAAATTCTGAAATTAGCAAGGAACTGAGTTAAGCTTTGATGTCACACACTCACAGCTGAGCAGTAATGATTCTATTTAAATTTTGAACCACAATGGTGTGTGAAAATGATAAAAATTGGCTTATGCATGAGAAATATCTTCGAAATTCTGTTTAATTTAAAAGCTGCAGCTAGTTATATGATCAGTTTGTCTTATTCAAGTGTCATTACTTGGGGACAAGCAATGGTTTAAGTTTGGGGGTGTGATAACTCTATTTTATATAGGTTATTTATGCTCTCAATACTTAAGTCAAGCTCACTTCTCAAGTAATTTTAGTACTTAAATATGTGAATATGTGATTATTAGAGTAAATACAGGTTATAAGTCAATTCCCTAAACCTTGGGCATAATCAATGCCTTTGTGATTATGTTTGATGTTTTGCCTTAGTGCTGCAGCGGTATGCTATCAAGGAGACGCTACAGCGTTATAAGGCGGCTGCCCATTGAGATATTTGTGTGACCACTTGATGATACGATGAGTCATCACCCTTATCTCTTCTTCTCAGCTTGATATTTTGACTTCCAAGTGGATGCTAAACTACACTTGGTGCCTCCTAAATGGAACCCATGTGATAGTTGGTGACTCTCATCATTAGCACTTTTTGTAAAGTAGCTTTATGATTATAAGGATAATATTAGTTTTATGATCATGAGTAAAGATAATATTTAATTAAGACTTTGTAAAAGTATTGAAAAATGCTAGATATACCACATACGTAGACATAGAAGAGAGTTTTAACTTGGAGAAGATCTATCTTGACAATATAGCTTTCCTCCATTGCTATTCCACTCTTAAGCTTTTATTTTTAGTATAGCTTCTAGATTTTATTCAAGGTTTGCTCACGCCAAAGCCTCATCTACGTATATGACTTGGGATCATTGGATTGCATCTCTTGCAACCTTTCTCCTCTTGTCTTCATACGGTAATATGATCTTATTTGGTTATATTGTGATGATGAAACTAGTTATGAGCTAATCACGTTGTAGTTGGATTGTTCTTAGTGTGTAATGAACCTTGATTAGCTTTTATATAATGTTATGAAGTTTGTGTTTCATTCCTTGCGTTATAATTCTTTCAATCTTGGTTTGGGAATGATCAACTAAAACAAGGTAACTTCGTGGGTACAGACATGGTTCACGGAGAGAACTCAAGGAATGATATGAATGAAAACCATTTAAAGAACCTTTAAATGAAGTACTACTTAACCCTAGACATAGGGGAGTAATAGTTCATAAGGCAAATGTTTTATGAGCTTAATATACAGGGGTAAAACTTATTTAGAGCCTAGACATAGGAATCTTGTAACATAACCCTGACGATAGTGACTGAAAGGCACGCCACCAAGGCGCTACAGCGTCTACAGATTCTGAAGCGCTACAACGCTTAACGCTACAGCGTCTAAATATTATAGAACACTACTTTTGGGGATTTACATACAACTGCGCTATCCAACTCACCTTTAAATACTTCAAATTAATACTGTTTTATTACAACTTATCATGTTTACAACTCAACACTTTTATTTGTCACTTAGCTCATTCCACTAAATTGCTAATTGCTTAAACTACTAGATTAATTCCAATCCCTGAGGGAACGATCTTTACTTATCATTATATTACTTGTTGCGATTGTGTATACTTGCACATCACCTTTTCGCACAACAAGTTTTTGGCACCGATGCCGGCGATTGCATTTAATTTTTATTGTTTAAGTTGTTAGTAAGTTTAGTGCCTATTTTACACTGGTGTGTTGTTTCTTGTTGCTGCAGCGTATGCCCAGGTCTCAACCACCAGAATTTGAACCATACTCAGAACCAGAGAGAAGGTTCAAGAAACTAAGAAATCTTCAAAGACTCAGACCCACCATGTCAGAGCATAGTCAGAGAACCAATTCTGGTAGAGCGACCACTCCACGTGGAAGATCTAATTCTGGTAGAGGAGGAACTGAACCAGGTGGAAGGGGTAGAGGTAGACATCATCATCCACCCACTCCCACCTTACATGACCAAGAGGACTGGTACAGAAATCAATTCATAAATGAAGGACCTGCTCAAATGGTAAATGACAGAGATAGACCAATGAGGGACTATGTTGTGTTTGATCCACAAACAATGGAGACAAGCATAGCAAGACCTACTCTCCATACAGCTCAGTTTGAATTCAAACCTATGATGTTCCAAATGTTGCAAACAGTGGGACAGTTTGGTGGTGCTCCTCAAGAGGACCCATATTTACACTTGAAGCAATTTTTGGAAGTCTGCAATAACTTCATCATTCCAAGGGTAAGTGATGATGCATTCAGATTAAAACTTTTTCCTTATTCTTTGAAAGATAGAGCAAAGGCGTGGTTAACTTCTCTAGAGCCTAACTCTATCCATACTTGGAATGAAATGGCTGAGAAATTCTTAGCAAAATATTTTCCTCCAAATAAGAATGCAAGAATGAGGAATGAGGTTACTGCATTCAGACAAAAAGATGCTAAAACACTGTTTGAAGCATGGGAGAGATGGAAGGAGCTGTTAAGAAAGTACCCTCATCATGGTATACCTATGATTATCCAAATAGAGACCTTCTATAATGGATTAGACCCAACAACCAGACAAATGTTAGATGCTTCTTCAGGGGGTGTGTTACTGAAAACCTCCTCTAATGAGGCATGTGAGCTGATTGATGATATTGCAACAAATAGTTATCAATGGCCCACAGAAAGGTTAGCTCAGCAGAAGAAGGTAGCTGGGGTGCATGAAATAAGTGAAGTTTCAGCTCTATCTGCACAGGTTGCCTCTCTCACCAACATGATAAAATCTATGAGCACATCAAACGCTGTAGCGGTTACCGCTGCAGCGGCACGTGAACAAACAGTGGCTGTTATTGAGCAAGCCTCTCCAGGGTCAGTAAGCTGTGTATATTGTGGAGGAGAGCATTTGTATGAAGAATGTCCTGGTAATACTGTCTCTGTGAACTTTGTGGGTTTCAACAAGAATAATAATCCTTATTCAAATACATATAATCCTGGTTGGAAGAATCACCCCAGTTTCAGATGGGGAGCCAACAACGCTACAGCACCTAATTATAGTGCTCCAGCAAATCCACCAGGATTCCCTACTCAGAACTGCCAAAGGCATAATTCCCCTATCATAGATAATTCCATGGAAGGTTTATTGAAAAGCTTCATGAGTGATTGTAAGACAACTATGAAAACTCATGAAGCTTCCATTAAGAATCTGGAAGTTCAGATGGGGCAGATAGCTAATGTCCTTTCCCAAAGAGCTAATGGATCATTATCATCCACTACAGAAGCCTCAACTTCAAATACTACAGGGAAGGAGCATGTAAAAGCTATATCTTTAAGGAGTGGGAAAGATTTGATAGGACCATCAACTGTTTCAGATGATGAAAAAATAAAAACTCTGAAAAACAAAAAGAACCTGCAACAGACGCTACAACGCCTAAACCTAACGCTGCAGCGCCTGTTGCTGAAAAGATACCACCACCACCACCTAAAATTATCCCAACATATCCTGATCCTCCATACCCTCAAAGACTTCGAAAGGCTCATGAAGACAAGCAATTTAACAAATTTCTAGAAGTCCTTAAACAGTTGCACATTAATGTCCCTTTGGTGGAGGCTCTCCAACAAATGCCCAACTATGCAAAGTTTATGAAGGATGTGCTCACTAGGAGGAGAAGACTTGGGGAATTTGAGACAGTAGCAATGACTGGGGAGTGCAGCATGTTGATGCAGAACAAGCTCCCACCCAAATCAAAGGATCCTGGCAGTTTTACTATACCATGCTCAAGTGAAAATTTTTACTCTGGTCGTGCTCTATGTGACTTGGGAGACAGCATAAATCTTATGCCCAAGTCCATATACACACAGCTAGGAGTGGGGACTGCCAGACCTACCTCACTTACACTGCAGCTAGCTGATAGAACTCTCGCTTATTGATAACTCATATTTAGATGAGTTATTTATACTTATTCAAAGTTAAATCATGCAAGTTCTCTGGCAATAGTAGGCTGTTTCTATTAAGTTTCTGTTAGTTTATTGCTTTTTAGTTAGAAAGGAGCTAAATTATAAGTTCTAGGCATATTGGTGCCAATTGGCGCCTTTGTGAGCGTTTTGATGCTTCTTGTGTTTGTGCAGTAAACTGAACGTGGCAACGTCCCTCATCACGTCTGAAGAAGGGCAGCAGAGCAAGAAAGAAATATCTTATTTTTGGCGCACAAGAAATGATGGCCAAAGATCTAGAAGTGCAGAAGATCTTCTCTCTCCTCAGCGCTGACGCGGCTGACGCACTGTAGCAGTGCGGTGTCACTTCAGGGCAGAGTCAACTCGCAAGCAAGCTTGGAAGGTGGGGAATGACATCAGCAAGCATGTGACCCTCTTTTGACCATGGCTATTCTCTCTCTACAAAAGGAAAAGGGGGCATCATGCGAAATCATCCACGAATCCATTCATCATCCACCTTCCTCCATTTTCAGAGATAGTTTTTCTAAAAGAAGTTCTGGACACAGACTTCTTCATTTTAAATTTTCTCAAGCTCCAATTTTTATTTCCATTCGCAACCATTACTGTGAAGCTCAGACGTTGTAACGTCTTTACAGCGTGCATGAAGGAAGGCTACTTAGGCGTATCTTTTGCGTTTAGTCTCCTTTTCTCTATGTACGGTACATGGATTTTAACTCCTCTTATTTCTGTAAGGATGCTCAGCATGAGCTAAACATTTGTAGTTGGGTTGTTGTTTTGCATGTAATGAACCTCTAGTTTAATGCTATGAAGTATTGATGTTTATGCGTTTTAAATCTTTGCATGTTAATATTTCCAAACTTGTTTTGAACTTGGCCACTTAAAACAAGTAGATTCATAGGTACAGACATGGTCTATGAAAAGAACTCAAAGATTTATGTGAATGACAAGGTGCACTAAAGACATTTAGGCATTTTTATCTAAGTCTAGACATAGAATGGATAATAGTTCATAGGACATTGCTGTGGGTACTTAAAATACAGGAGTAGGCCTACTTAGAACCTAGACATAGGAATTCTAGTACTTGAAGCTCTGACGTTTTGTGACTGAAAAGCACAGCTCTTTTGCAACAGGGTTCAAACGTTATAACGTCTATACAACATAGCATTTGTACGTGTTAACGTGTAAACGTTATAACGTCTGACTAGAGGAGATTTATTTGCATACAGCAATCCAACTCATACTTTTCCATATTCACAACCACTTCTTGTTTACTTGCTTGATTTATGTTACTAGTCTTAATACCAACTTTTAGTGCCGATTTATTACTTATTTCACTTGTGTTTTAAAGACTTGAACTTTGAAAGTAAATCAATCCTCGTGGGAATGACCTCTTACTTTTTATCCACTTTATTACTTGTACGACGTGTATACTTGCACTAATATTGCGACTATAAAACACACGAGCGCAACAAGTTTTTGGCGCCGTTGCCGGGGATTGAATTTAACTTTTATTGCTCAACAAGAATTAAAACACTAGGTGAAAGAATTCTGCTGTGTTGTTTATTGTTTCTGTGAGTGAACAGGTAAACGTTACAGCGTATGCTTAGTTCCAGTTCAAGCTCTAGTTCAACTGAACCAGGGAGTGGATCTGAGCCTGAATTCTATCCAGAACCTGAAAGAACCTTCAGGCGACTAAGGAGACAACAAAGGTTAAGAAGGCAGCAACAACACCAGCAATTTCAGCCACCAATCATGTCTGAACATGGTACTGGTGGTAGAAGCTCTAGAGGTGGACGCACTCCAAGAGGAGGAAGGCACTCTGATGCTGGAGGTAGAGAACGTGGCCGTGGACCACAGACTCATACAGAGACATATGTTGATGATGAACACTGGCAGAGACAGCAACTCATCAATGCAGGGCCACAAGACATGGTCAATGACAGAGACAGGCCTATGCGTGATTATGCCGTGCTCAATCCTGCCCATTTACAAACAGGCATTGCAAGACCACCCATTCATACTGGTCACTTTGAATTCAAGCCAATGATGTTCCAAATGCTGCAGACTGCAGGGCAATTTGGGGGTTTCCCTCAAGAGGATCCCTATGCACATCTAAGGCAATTTTTGGATGTGTGTAGCAACTTTGTCATCCCTGGAGTCTCAGAAGATGCCTTCCGATTGAAGCTATTTCCATATTCTCTCAAGGATAAGGCCAAGAATTGGTTGAACTCCTTAGAGCCAAATTCAATTCACACTTGGGATGAGCTAGCTGAGAAATTTCTTGGAAAATACTTCCCTCCCAATAAAAATGCCAAGTTAAGAAATGACATCACTTCCTTCAAACAAAGGGAAGGCGAATCATTGTTTGAGGCTTGGGAGAGATGGAAGGAATTACTAAGAATGTGCCCACACCATGGCATACCCGTGGTTATTCAAATGGAGACTTTCTATAATGGTTTAGATCAGCCTACCAGGCTTATACTTGATGCTTCATCCGGTGGTGTCATATTGAACATGTCTTTCTCTGAGGCATGCAGGCTTATTGAAGACATAGCCACTCATAATGCCCATTGGCCTTCTGAAAGATTCACTCCCGGAAAGAAGGCTGGTGTCCATGAGATAAGTGAAGTAACTGCCCTTTCTGCTCAGGTTGCTTCCCTGACCAACATAATTAAAAACTTGAGTACTCCAAACGTGGAAACGTCTGAAAGACAGACTGCTGCAGCTGTTGAACCAACACCATCTGGGGGAGTAGTGTGTGTCTATTGTGAAGGAGGGCATATCTACGAAGAGTGTCCCCATAACCCTCAGTCTGTAAACTTTGTATCCCATAACAAAGGTAACAGTCCTTTCTCCAACTCTTACAATTCAAATTGGAGAAATCACCCAAATTTTGGTTGGAAGAACAACAATTCTTTGAATGCTAGCGATACTGCTCCTGCAATACCCTCAGGATTTCCCCCTCAACAACAAAAGCAGTATACGCAGAATAACAACAACAGCAATTTGGAAGCCTTGATGAAGACTTTCATAAGCGATTGTAGGGCAACCTTACAGACCCATGAGTCTTCAATCAAAACCTTGGAGAACCAAATTGGGAAGATAGCCTCAGCTCTTACTCAAAGACAGAATGGATCTCTTCCATCCACAACTGAAACACCATCTTCATCTAAGTCAAATGGTAAAGATGTGGTGAATGCACAGGTAAATGCTATCTCTTTAAGAAGTGGAACTGAGTATCCTGACCCATCTATGCCTAAGGAACCCAAGGTGCCAGAAGAGGAAAAGTACAATAACAGAAGTGGAGAAAAAGAGAAGATTATTCCAGATACTGTGCTATCTAAGCCAGACGTTACAACGTCTAGTTCTGAACCAGGAATCAAGACTGTTCCTAAGCTTGTACCTGAATATCCTCCTCCACCCTACCCTCAAAGACTAAAGAAAGCTCATGAAGACAAGCAATTCAGCAAGTTCATGGAGATGCTCAAACAGCTACACATAAACCTTCCCTTGGTTGAAGCTCTACAACAGATGCCAAACTATGCCAAGTTCCTAAAGGATATCATCACCAAAAGAAGAAGGCTAGGGGAGTTTGAAACTATTGCTTTAACTGAAGAATGTAGCTTAATTATGCAGAATAAACTCCCTAGAAAATTGAAGGATCCTGGCAGTTTTACTATACCATGCTCCATTGGAGATTTTTACCTTGGCAAAGCTTTATGCGACTTGGGGGCAAGTATTAACTTGATGCCCAAGTCCATTTATGAAAAACTTGGTATAGGAACTGCCAGACCTACTTCTTTAAGTCTTACCTTAGCTGATAAAAGTAGAGTTTATCCTGAGGGCATATTAGAAGATGTTTTGATTAAAGTTGACAAATTTGTTTTTCCAGTGGACTTTGTTATTTTAGATTTCGATGCAGATAAGGAAGTTCCTATCATCTTGGGGCGACCATTTCTAGCCACTGGAAGGACACTCATTGATGTGCAAAAAGGAGAATTAATCATGAGGGTCAATGACCAAGAAGTCAAGTTCAACGTCCTCAACGCACTCAAGTATCCAGAACCTAACACAGAGGAATGTTCCTTTGTGGTTGCCCTTGACCATGTGGTTCAAAAACAATTCAATAAAGATAATGACCACTTGGAGAAGATTCTGGGAAATGATGAGATTCAAGAGTTGTTAACAGAAGAAGTTGTTCCGCAAAACGTTACAACGTCAACTTTAGACGTTGTCACGTCTGACTCCCCTGTACCCAAGGCGTGGACAAAGAAGTATGAATCTTTGGGGCAAGAAGACTCCAATCTCAAGAAGATAGTTCCTTCCATTGAAGAGCCACCCAAGCTGGAACTGAAGGTGTTACCTGATCACCTGAAGTATGCCTTTCTAGGGGAAAATGATTCTTTACCTGTAATCATTTCTTCTAATCTCTCACAAAAGCAGGAAAGTGATCTCATTAGCACCTTGAAAAGACACAAGAAAGCCATTGGTTGGCAAATGGCAGATATCAAGGGTATCAGTCCCACAATCTGTATGCACAGAATTGTCTTAGAAGAGAATGCAAAGAACAGCATTGAAGGACAAAGGCGATTGAACCCGATAATGAAAGAGGTGGTCAAGAAGGAAATCATCAAATGGTTAGACGCAGGAATCATCTACCCAATCAGTGACAGCTCATGGGTGAGCCCAGTTCAATGTGTACCAAAGAAGGGTGGAGTTACTGTGGTGACCAATGACAAAAATGAATTGATTCCAACAAGGACAATGACTGGATGGAGGATATGTATGGACTACAGGAAGCTGAACAAAGCAACCAAGAAGGACCATTTTCCTCTGCCATTTATTGACCAGATGTTGGATAGACTTGCAGGCAAAGAATTCTATTGTTTCCTTGATGGTTACTCAGGATATAACCAGATAGCTATTGTGCCTGAGGACCAAGAGAAGACCACATTCACTTGTCCTTATGGTACCTTTGCCTTCAGAAGGATGCCATTTGGGCTGTGTAATGCTCCTGCAACATTCCAGAGGTGTATGATGGCTTTATTCTCAGATTTTATTGAAAAATCCATGGAAGTTTTCATGGATGACTTTTCAGTCTATGGAGACTCATACAAGGCATGCTTGGATAACTTAGAAGGAGTTTTAATAAGATGTGAAGAGACCAACTTAGTACTCAACTGGGAGAAATGCCACTTTATGGTTCAAGAGGGAATTGTTTTGGGGCATAAGATTTCAAAGAAAGGGTTGGAGGTTGATAAAGCAAAAATTGATGTTATTGACAAATTACCTCCACCTACCACTGTCAAAGGTATTAGAAGTTTCTTAGGGCATGCTGGTTTTTACAGAAGGTTTATCAAGGATTTCTCAAAAATTTCCAAACCTTTGTGTCTGCTGCTGCAACGTGATAACGTCTTCAACTTTGATGAGCAATGTCATGAAGCCTTCCTGAAATTGAAGACTGCCCTTGTAACAGCTCCTGTGATAGTCACTCCTGACTGGTCCAAACCATTTGAATTAATGTGTGATGCGAGTGACTACGCTGTGGGGGCTGTATTGGGTCAAAGGTATGGCAAAATTTTTCACTCTATCTATTATGCTAGTAAAACCTTAGATGATGCCCAATTAAATTATACTGTAACTGAGAAAGAGTTACTGGCTGTTGTATTTGCTTTTGACAAATTTCGATCATACTTGGTGGGTGCAAAAGTCATTGTTTTTACTGATCACTCAGCCATCAAGTATTTGATTGCTAAAAAAGATGCAAAGCCACGACTCATCAGATGGGTTCTCCTCCTCCAAGAATTTGACTTGGAAATTCATGATAAAAAGGGGGTGGAGAACCAAGTTGCTGATCATCTTTCTAGGCTTGAGAATGTTGATGCAGGTACAGGTGCAGAAGAGATAAAAGAAAATTTCCCTGATGAAAAACTGCTGACAGTAGCCACAGTAGCTGAAGACGTTACCACGTCTATGGCAATTTCTTCAAACGTTATAACGTCTGATGCTACTGCACCCTGGTATGCTGATATAGTCAACTTCCTAGTCAGCAAGATTGTGCCTGTGGATTTCAACCATCAGCAAAGAAAAAAGTTCTTCCACACCATGAAGCACTATTTTTGGGATGAGCCCTATCTGTATAAGATGTGTCAAGATCAGTTGCTTAGGAGATGCCTTGCTGAAAAAGAACAACTTCATGTGTTACAACAATGCCATGCATCACCTTATGGAGGACATTTTGGAGAAACCAGAACTGCAGCAAAGGTGCTACAGTCAGGATATTATTGGCCAACACTCTTCAAAGATGCTCATGAATTAGTGAAAAGCTGTGATAAATGCCAAAGAACTGGAAACATCTCCAACAAGCAAGAAATGCCATTGACAAATATCCTTGAAGTAGAGCTGTTTGATGTGTGGGGAATGGACTTCATGGGGCCATTTCCTATGTCTCATGGAAACTTATACATTTTGGTAGCTGTGGATTATGTATCAAAATGGGTGGAAGCCATTGCATTGCCCAATAATGAAGCCAAATCAGTCAGCAAGTTCCTTAAGCAAAACATCTTCACAAGATTTGGTACTCCAAGAGCTATAATCAGTGATGAAGGCTCTCACTTCTGTAACAAGCTAATTGAGAATTTATTGGCTAAATACGGAGTGAAGCACAAGATTGCTACAGCTTATCACCCACAAACAAGTGGTCAAGCAGAAATTTCCAACAGAGAAATTAAAAGAATACTTGAGAAGATGGTTGGTCCAAACAGGAAAGATTGGTCCCTGCACCTTGATGATGCATTGTGGGCGTACAGGACAGCATTTAAGACACCACTGGGCATGTCACCATACAAGCTAGTCTTCGGAAAAGCTTGTCATCTGCCTATTGAACTCCAACACAAAGCTCACTGGGCACTGAAGCAACTGAACTTAGATCATTCAAAGGCTGGAGAAGCAAGACTCCTTCAACTAAATGAGCTAGATGAATTCAGGCACACTGCCTATGAGAATTCAGTAATCTATAAGGAGAAAACCAAGAAGTGGCACGATCAGAAAATTCAAAGAAGGGAGCTAGTAGAGGGACAACTAGTTTTGCTGTTTAATTCAAGGTTAAAGTTGTTCCCTGGGAAGCTAAAATCAAGATGGTCAGGACCTTTCAAGCTGGTAAAAGTCTATCCTCATGGTGCTGTGGACCTGTTTGATGAGAAAACTAATTCCATTTTCAAAGTCAATGGCCAAAGAGTGAAGCATTACCATGGAGAACATGTGGTTAGGGACAAGACCACAGTGGCTCTCAACAACCCCTGAATTCAAAAGGGAATAGTCTGGCTGAAGACTCTTAAAGCAAGCGCTCCTGGGAGGCAACCCAATGGTTTTAACTAACCAGCAATTTTGTGTCTTTAAATTTTTTGTTTTGTGCAGGAATGGGAGCTGAAGTATGGTAAACGTTATAACGTCTTTGCGTGTCTAGGATGTTGTCACGTTTGCTGTCTGGGTAAAGTTTTAAATGAAAAAGAAAATGAGTCAAGCAGTTTTCAAATGAATTTTTTTTTTCAAGACGTGACTGCCAAAGTGACCATGACGTCACTTCCAACGGTTACCCCTTTTTCCCAAGCCCACGCCACCACCTACTTCTCAACTTCCCATAAAACCTCCCCAATAAACACTCACCAGTTACAATCATCAAAACCACCTTCAGACACTTTCAGAAACCGCAATCTTATCCCTTCCCCCAAATCTCAAATCTCAAATCCCCTACTCTCCAGAAAACTCATTCAATCACCATGACAAAAACCAAGCAAGCTGCAGTAAAATCATCTGGTAAAGGAAAGAATGTTAACCCAAGTTCTTCCTCTGTTCCAATTCCAGAAATCCCCATTCCTTCAAAGAAGAAAGCTTTGCTACCAAAAAGGGGCTTCAGCTTGGAAAACCCAAATCCTGATTTTCTCGCAACAGTGGCAGCATTAGGATGGCAGAAATTTGTAGTTCACAGAAAGGAATACATTGCAACTCTGGTGCATGACTTCTACAAAGGAATCATTGAAAGAACCGATGGAGAACTTTCAAACACCTCCATCGTTCGCGGTGAAGAAGTCAAATTTGGTGTAAGAGTAATAAATGACTACTTTGGGCTGGGTTACTATGGCAAGGCAGTTGAGGTAAAGCAAAAGACTTACGGAGTGGCAGAGATGACTGAAATCAAAGAAAGGATATGTGTTGAAGGAGCTGTTTGGGAGCGAAGAGGCGACCATGGGAATGAATTCAAAATTTTGAAAAGATACCTTTGTGATGAGGCCAGTGCTTGGTTTCATTTCATTAGGCACTGCTTGATACCCACTTCTCACACTCTCTGGGTTGATAAGGAGAGGCTGATTGCTATTGATGCGATTATGTCAAGAGATAAGATTGAGGTGGGAAAGCTCATCAACAGGGAGATAAACAAATGGCAGAACAAGAAGGATGGATACCTATACTTCCCTTGTTTAATCACTGATCTCTGCATGGAGGCTGGAGTGGAGATTGAAGCATCTGAGCTAAGAGAGGAACCCCAAGGGGCATTCTCTACAAAGTTCAAAGCTAGGCAGAGAGCTGCAGATGCTACTACGTCAGTTGATGCACAGACGTTACAACGTCTGGTGGACCAGCAAAACAGCCTAGCCAAGTTTGTCAAGGAGCAGTTTGAGTGGAAAAAGAAGGTGAATGCACAGACAACAAAAGGCAAGATGGTGATTGAAGAACCAGTACTTCCAGATTGGATGCAAGAGGAAGATGAAGACAACATACCGTTATCAACAATGAACCTCAGGGCAGGGAAGAAGGAAAGAGTTAAGAAAACAAGAAAACCAGCCACAAAAAGAAAGAGCCCAGCAAAGAAAAAACAGAAGAAGGTAAGTAGTGAGGAAGAAGAACTCAAATCAGCCGATCTGGATAGCATCAGTGAGAGTGATGCAGAGGAATCAAAGAAGGTGAGCAGAGAAATCCTAAGCGATGATGAGGAAGAAACACATTCAGAAGAGAAAGGAAGCTCCAGTGATAAGACTGATATTGAGGCTGACTCTCCACCAACCCAAACACTCAAAGAACCAGCCCAGCCCACACCTCCATCACCAAAAGCCAAACAACCCCAACCCTCAGCTAAAGAACAATCCACCCATGACCAAAACATCCCCAAAACACCACAATCTGAACCTCAAGATCAACCCATTTCAAAACCAACCCCCACTCAACCTGAACCAACTAAAGAGCCATCACAACCATCCATTCCAGAAGTAACCAGTGCAGACGTGGCAACGTCTGAACCTACTGCTGTTGAAAGTAACCCAGACCCACAACTCATTCCCCCACCCAAAAAGCAAAGATTCAAGACTGTACCCACCCAGAGTCCATTTGGGAAGAAGAAAAGGCGTGAATTAGCTGCTGCAAGTGAAGAAACAAGACATGGTGAAGAAGAAGAACAACTAGCTGATGCTCCTGCAACCAAAAGGCAAAAGTTGCAGGTAAGAAAGAAATCTGAAGCTGCTAAAGACAAGCCAGCAACAGCTACCAGTGCAACATTTGTTGCTGCTAGTGGTTCAGAGAATGCTCCTGCTGTTGTTACTGAAGATAAAGCTGCAGACGTTACAACGTCTCAAGAGCCAGAGGTTGAAAAAGCCCATGGGGACCCCAAAGAGCAGCAGCAGATTAATCCTGCAGAGCTAGAAAAGCAGAAAGCATGGGAGGAAGCAAATAAAAGAGTTGCTGAGAGCAGTGCAAAGATGCCCCAAGAAACTGGAGTCTCAGTTGATGCTGGTGATGGTGAAGGAGAGAAGAAGAAGAAGGAAAAGAAAAAGAAGACTGTGCAAGCAAGCATCCCAGCCAGACAGAGTGGAAGGCTCAGGTCTGGTGCTCTGAACAAGTAAGTTAGCCCTCTTTTTAGCAGTAGTATAGTTATAGTTTGTAATTTCAGTACAAATAAATAGCTGTCCAGACGTTACAACGTCTAGAGAGTTAGTAGTCAGTAGTTTGTTTTGTTTCTATTATGTGTGAATGTTCCTCTCCCATTTTTCAAAATCAGTGAGCAGTGGGGACACTGCTCATCTTTCTGTTTGGGGGGGGGGGGAGGATCATTTTTATGTTTTGTGTATGCAAAAAAAAAAAGAAAAAAAAATCAAATGCAAAATCAGTTTACTTCCCTACTCTAGTAATCATCAAAAATGTTTCTCTTTGGGCTAAATCTAGGAATGACTATGTGTGAATTTGTGTGAATAGCTGATGCATGCTTAGATGAATAGAATTGATTACTGCTTCCACACAAACTCTGTTTTAAGGAAAACCTAGTTAGCTAAGGACTATGTGATCCAAAAGCTAGTTTTGGTTGACTATGGTGATGGTAAAACTTGATTAAAAACTTAGAGTAGCAGTAGAAACTAAGTTTGGGGGTATATCAGGTTGTACTAAGGCTGGGTGCAAAGATTGTAGGATGATTAGTGCTTGTGTAGTGTGAGTGCAACGTTGTAACGTCTACCCGTAACGTTATAACGTATGCCGTGTGTGTTTTCGTGTTGTGTTATGAAACGTTGTAGCGTCTCACCTATAAACGTTATAACGTCTACTCCAAAAAGACCAAAAAGAGTGTGTTGTTTCAAATAAGTGGAAAAATCCACATGTCCTCTGTGTTGGCTGCAATTTCCCGAAACAAATGCTGGGCACCCCAAATATCTCAATCCTAAATTGTCAAATCCAAAGGATCAAAAAAAAATGAGAAAATCACAAAAACTCCAAACCAAAAGTAAAGTGAATCAAATGAAGGTTGCTCAGTAATGAGGGGTTGCAGTCGTCTGTGTGTTTTGTGTTGTGTGAGTCAGAAAAGTAGTTGCACTAATCTAGTCCTAGCACCCAAGTTAAGACCCTTTGTCGTGCTTCAAATAACCCTCATGCCTTATGTGGAAATGTTAGCCTACTCTCTGTTTTGAAAGATGTTATACTCTCACCATATGGAAACCACTCTTTCATAGGCTAGGGTAGCTTCTGAACCTAGCTAGGAACAGAATTGATACAGACATCACACACTCACTTTGGGCAGTAATGAATCTAGAATATAATTGTGCATTGGTGCGTGAGTGTATAGTGAAAGTCTGAAGGAATTAGCCCCTTGAGGAAAATTTTTGATCAAATGGATGAGCGGGGTGTAAACTGCTGGTGTATTTAATTTCTTGCATCTTGTCATATGTTGTATTTCAATTGCTTGAGGACAAGCAATGGTCTAAGTTTGGGGGTTGTCATACCCCAATTTTGTCCGGCTTAGGTCCAAACCCTAATTTTCCCCACAAAAAAATAATAATAATAAAATGTATTGCATTTTGGGTCCTAGAAACCATTCCAAAGTTTTTGAAATCATGTTTAGGGTTAGAATGCACTTTTTGGGAAATTAGGGTTTTTAGGGTCGAAAAGGGCATTTTGGTCATTTCTCACAAAAGGGTCTATAAAAATAATTTTTGCATGAAAATATTTTTCAATAAGCCTCATGCATGAAAATAATTTTTTTAGAAAGTATAAAATTGATTTTATCATGCATATAATATATTCTTGATGAATAAGGAAGGTATCCATATTTTCAGGAAAGCAAATAATCGATTACCTTCTTGTTTCATTCAAGCCAATAATCGATTATTTGCTCTATGAAAACAAGCAAATAATCGATTATTCCCTCCCCTTTTGAAGCACATAATCGATTATTAGTATGCCCATATTTTTAGGAAAGCAAATAATCGATTACCTTCTTATCTCATTCAAGCAAATAATCGATTATTTGCTCTATGAAATCAAGCAAATAATCGATTATTCCCTTCCTTTTTTATATACCATAATCGATTAGGGGCTTCAAACAACTAAAGCACATAATCGATTACCACCTTTTAAGGAAGGTTGATAATCGATTATGCACCTGTTTTGCCTTACAACAATAATCGATTATCATCTCACCAAAGTTTCCATCTTCATCAACATAATCGATTAGCATATGTTTTAATTGAAAGACATAATCGATTATGTCATGCATTAATTGTTGAGTTTTTGAAACTCTATAAATAGGAAGCTACGCTTCACCATTTTTCACAGACACACTTCACACAAGATCAGAGAGAAGAATTGCTACACACATTTTTTTCACGAGATCTGAGAAGAATTGCTCCAGAGACATTTCACGAGATCTGGGAAGACAACTCTCGCAAATCTCATTTTTCAGCTCCGCTTCATTATTGCTCTACTCGCGCCGTTGGTCCATCTGAGCCGATCTCCTGCAAGGGTTAGTCGGGGTTTGCGTTCTTCAGATCTGTAATATCTGTCTTCATCAGAGGTATTTCAGTCCTTTCATTTGTTAATATTTAGTTATTGTGATCCATGTGATTTAAACTTAGCTATAGCATTTATCTACTCGTTCTTGTGTATTATCGTCCATTGTTGAGGACGAACCATATGATTCCCACTTATGCCTAGTGCATCATGTTCTAAGTGGTGAAGATGGTCTCGGGTGATTCAGCTTGCCCCTTTTAAACCCTTTCAAAAACATTTTTTTATTAGAACTACGTCGCTTTGATTCCCGTTTGGGATACGTAGGAGCGAGCCACGTTCTCGTCAAGCGCCACAAATAAAAACTCTTTTCACCCCCCTAAACCAATCATTTTCATAAAACAAACAAAAATCATTTTCAAACCCATTGTTGCTAGTAGCTCATCAGAGCCTCTGTTCGTTTAGCTATTAGTGACAATGTTCTTTTCTCCTAAAAATAATAAACGACGATCCATCATAACTTTTGTTAGTTTGATCCTCGTACAAATCAATCTCTTTCGAAAATCACTTTCAAAAAGATAATAAAAACAAGTTGTTATCAATAGTCCATCAGAACCTTTGTTCGTTTGACTAGCGGTACAACTCTTTTTGAGCATTTAGCAGTGATTCATCATAGCCTCTGCTAGTTTAATCATTTGCTAATGCTCGTCCTATTTCAAAAACTCACTAAAAAAGATAAAAAACAAAAACTTTTCAAAAAGAACCAAGAACTACGTAGCTTTGAATTCTCCATCGCACCGGGAGATACGTAGGAGCGGGCCATGTCCCGTCAAGCACTTTTTTCTAAAAACCCTTTTTTCCCCCCTTTCTCACCAAAAATAAAATTTCCAGTAAGTTTTCTCATTCGTCTTCAAACAAGAAATAAATAGGCAAATCTAGGTATTTTTCAAATCAAACGTTAAAACCACACATTTAATTAGAGGTTCCCTTTCGGTAGAAAGGACGTGCGCGGTGCTAACACCTTCCTCGCGCGTAATCGACCCCCGAACCTATATCTCTAGTTTTCGAAAGACCATCCGCCTTGCCCAAAAGACCTTTTTTCAATGTTTTGGTCTTAAAATTAAAATATTGGTGGCGGCTCCAAAAATTTTCCACGTTGTACATCGAGAAACCCAATCGGGGGATTTTTCGGGGTGCAACAGGGGTGAGATAACTCATATTTAGATGAGTTATTTATACTTATTCAAAGTTAAATCATGCAAGTTCTCTGGCAATAGTAGGCTGTTTCTATTAAGTTTCTGTTAGTTTATTGCTTTTTAGTTAGAAAGGGGCTAAATTATATGTTCTAGGCATATTGGTGCCAATTGGCGCCTTTGTGAGCGTTTTGATGCTTCTTGTGTTTGTGCAGTAAACTGAACGTGGCAACGTCCCTCATCACGTCTGAAGAAGGGCAGCAGAGCAAGAAAGAAATATCTTATTTTTGGCGCACAAGAAATGATGGCCAAAGATCTAGAAGTGCAGAAGATCTTCTCTCTCCTCAGCGCTGACGCGGCTGACGCACTGTAGCAGTGCGGTGTCACTTCAGGGCAGAGTCAACTCGCAAGCAAGCTTGGAAGGTGGGGAATGACATCAGCAAGCATGTGACCCTCTTTTGACCATGGCTATTCTCTCTCTACAAAAGGAAAAGGGGGCATCATGCGAAATCATCCACGAATCCATTCATCATCCACCTTCCTCCATTTTCAGAGATAGTTTTTCTAAAAGAAGTTCTGGACACAGACTTCTTCATTTTAAATTTTCTCAAGCTCCAATTTTTATTTCCATTCGCAACCATTACTGTGAAGCTCAGACGTTGTAACGTCTTTACAGCGTGCATGAAGGAAGGCTACTTAGGCGTATCTTTTGCGTTTAGTCTCCTTTTCTCTATGTACGGTACATGGATTTTAACTCCTCTTATTTCTGTAAGGATGCTCAGCATGAGCTAAACATTTGTAGTTGGGTTGTTGTTTTGCATGTAATGAACCTCTAGTTTAATGCTATGAAGTATTGATGTTTATGCGTTTTAAATCTTTGCATGTTAATATTTCCAAACTTGTTTTGAACTTGGCCACTTAAAACAAGTAGATTCATAGGTACAGACATGGTCTATGAAAAGAACTCAAAGATTTATGTGAATGACAAGGTGCACTAAAGACATTTAGGCATTTTTATCTAAGTCTAGACATAGAATGGATAATAGTTCATAGGACATTGCTGTGGGTACTTAAAATACAGGAGTAGGCCTACTTAGAACCTAGACATAGGAATTCTAGTACTTGAAGCTCTGACGTTTTGTGACTGAAAAGCACAGCTCTTTTGCAACAGCGTTCAAACGTTATAACGTCTATACAACATAGCATTTGTACGTGTTAACGTGTAAACGTTATAACGTCTGACTAGAGGAGATTTATTTGCATGCAGCAATCCAACTCATACTCTTCCATATTCACAACCACTTCTTGTTTACTTGCTTGATTTATGTTACTAGTCTTAATACCAACTTTTAGTGCCGATTTATTACTTATTTCACTTGTGTTTTAAAGACTTGAACTTTGAAAGTAAATCAATCCTCGTGGGAATGACCTCTTACTTTTTATCCACTTTATTACTTGTACGACGTGTATACTTGCACTAATATTGCGACTATAAAACACACGAGCGCAACACTTATCCAGAAGGAATCTTAGAAGATGTTCTAATAAAGGTAGACAAATTTGTATTTCCTGTTGATTTTGTAATTTTGGATTTTGATGCAGATACAGAAGTACCCATCATACTGGGAAGGCCATTCTTGGCTACTGGAAGAACTCTAATAGATGTGCAGAGAGGAGAATTGATCATGAGGGTCAATGACCAAGAAGTCAAGTTCAACATCCTCAAAGCTATGAAATTTCCAGATCCCAACATTGAAGAATGCTCCTTTGTGTCTGCTATTGACCAAGTAGTTCAGGATCACTTCCAGAAAAGCACAGATCATCTGAGGCAGTTACTGGACAGCAATGAAGATACATGATCTGATACAGAAGCTGCAGAAGAGGAGGAACAGATAGTTAAAGAAATTTGGGCTAGGAAATATGAATCTTTGGAGCAGGAGAATTCTAACATGAGAAAGAGTCTCCCCTCCACTGAGCAACCACCAACTCTGGAACTAAAGGAGTTGCCTTCACACCTCAAATATGCTTAACTGGGGGACAATAGTACTTTGCCTGTTATAATTGCTTTTGATCTTTCTGAACAGCAGGAGCGGGATCTGATTCAAGCGCTGCAGCGGCATAAAAAGGTTATTG
Source organism: Astragalus membranaceus (assembly GCA_039519185.1). NCBI lineage: Eukaryota > Viridiplantae > Streptophyta > Magnoliopsida > Fabales > Fabaceae > Astragalus > Astragalus membranaceus. The sequence goes on from CM076847.1 coordinate 178,759,196, forward strand.
GATGGCAGATGTCAGATATCAAATGTATCAGCCCAACCATCTGTATGCACAAAATAGTGTTAGAGGAAGATTCTAAGAACTGTATTGAAGGACAGAGGAGGCTAAACCCGATTATGAAAGAGGTGGTGAAGAAGGAAATCATTAAGTGGCTGGATGCAGGTATTGTATACCCCATATCTGACAGTGCATGGGTTAGTCCTGTGCAGTGCGTGCCAAAGAAGGGAGGGGTAACAATTGCTAATGAAATGAATGAGTTGCTTCCAACCAGAAAAATAACAGGCTGGAGAATATGCATGGATTACAGGAGGTTGAACAAAGCCACAAGAAATGACCATTTCCCATTGCCATTCATTGACCAGATGCTGGACAAGCTAGCAGGTAAAGGATTTTATTTCTTTCTTGATGGTTATTCTGGTTATAACCAGATTGCAATACTGCCTGAAGATCAGCAGAAAACCACATTCACTTGTCCATATGGCACCTTTGCTTTTAGAAGGATGCCATTTGGCCTGTGTAATGCACCTGCCACTTTTCCAAGTTGTATGATGACAATTTTCTCTGATTACCTTGAAAGATCCATGGAAGTTTTCATGGATGACTTCTCTGTGTTTGGAGAAACATTCCATCTGTGCCTATCCAACTTGGAAGAAATCTTGATTAGATGTGAAGAAACTAACATTGTGCTGAACTGGGAGAAATGCCATTTTATGGTACAAGAAGGTATAGTTTTGGGGCATAGGATATCCAAAAAAGGATTGGAAGTGGACAAGGCTAAGATAGAGGTCATTGAGAAGCTACCTCCTCCAACCAACATCAAAGGTATTAGAAGCTTTTTGGGGCATGCTGGATTCTATAGGAGGTTCATAAGGGATTTTTCAAAAATCTCTAAGCCTCTGTGCAAATTGTTACAGCATGATAACCCCTTCACATTTGATGAGCAATGCATGCTAGCCTTTGATAAATTGAAGAAAGCTTTAATAACAACACCGGTTATTATAGCTCCAGACTGGAGTAAGCCATTTGAACTCATGTGTGATGCTAGTGACTTTGCCATTGGAGCAGTGCTAGGGCAAAGGTATGATAAAATTTTTCACTCTATATATTATGCTAGCAAAACATTTGAAGAGGCTCAACTGAATTACACAGTCACTGACAAAGAATTATTAGCTGTAGTCTTTACTTTTGATAAATTTAGATCATATTTGGTTGGCACCAAAGTAATTGTCTTCACAGACCATTCATCCATCAAATACTTGATAACAAAGAAAGATGCAAAGCCTAGGCTAATTAGGTGGGTTCTCCTACTCCAAGAATTGGATTTAAAAATAAGGGATAAAAAGGAGTGGAGAACGAAGTTGCTGATCATCTGTCTAGATTGGAAAGAGACATTGCAGGTACAGCAGGTGGGGAGATCAAGGAGCATTTTCCAGATGAAAATTTACTGTCAATAACTGCTGCAGCATCAACCGCTATAGCGGTTAGTGTTAAAACACTAGACGCTGTAGCGCCTGAACCTGCAACACCTTGGTATGCTGACATAGTAAATTTTCTGGTTAGCAAGGTGGTGCCTGCTAAGATGAGCTATCAGCAAAAGAGAAGGTTCTTCCACACAATGAAACAATATTATTGGGATGAACCTTTTCTATACAAGAAGTGTCAAGACCAGTTAATGAGGAGATGCCTACTAGAGGAAGAACAAAATCAAGTGCTACAACACTGCCATTCTGCACCATGTGGTGGGCATTTTGGTGGTATCCGAACTGCTGCAAAGGTATTGCAATCTGGCTACTATTGGCCTTCGCTTTATAAAAATGCTCAAGACTTTGTAAAAAAATGTGATAGGTGCCAAAGAACCGGGAACATTTCAAACAAACATGAAATGTCTTTAACAAACATTCTAGAGGTTGAACTCTTTGATGTTTGGGGAATGGATTTCATGGGACCTTTTCCCCCTTCTCATGGAAACCTGTACATTTTGGTAGCTGTAGATTATGTTTCAAAATGGGTAGAAGCTGTTGCTCTACCCAACAATGATGCAAGGTCTGTGAGTAAATTTTTATTGAAAAACATTTTCACTCGTTTTGGAACTCCTAGAGCCATCATAAGTGATGAGGGATCTCATTTTTGTAACAAATTAATTGAGACCCTATTTGCTAAATATGGAGTTAAGCATAAAATAGCAACTGCTTATCATCCACAAACGAGTGGTCAAACTGAGTTGTCAAACAGAGAAATAAAAAGGATGTTGGAAAAAATGGTAGGGCCTTCAAGAAAAGAATGGTCAATACATCTAGATGATGCATTATGGGCCTACAAAAGAGCTTATAAAACACCTCTAGGGATGTCTCCCTATAGGTTGGTTTATGGGAAGTCCTGTCACCTACCAATTGAACTTCAACACAAGGCCCATTGGGCTCTAAAAAAACTCAACTTTGACTATAAAAAAGCAAGAGATGCTAGATTGCTGCAGCTAAATGAATTGGAAGACCTTAGGCATTTTGCCTATGAAAATGCAGCAATCTATAAAGAAAAAACCAAAATGTGGCATGATCAGAAAATGATTAAAAGAGATCTCACTGAAGGAGGACAGGTATTGCTTTACAACTCCAGGCTAAGATTGTTTCCTGGGAAGTTAAAATCTAGGTGGTCAGGCCCATTCCAATTGATAAAAATATACAACCATGGAGCTGTGGACCTCTATGATAAGGCAACCAACACTACTTTCAAAGTGAATGGCCAAAGAATTAAGCAATATTTTGGTGAAAATGTGGTAAGAAACAAGACCACAATTGAGCTTAAAGATCTCTAAATTAAAAGAGAAAGTCTGGCTGCAGACTCTTAAAGCAAGCGCTCTTGGGAGGCACTCCAAGGATTTTAACGAATTTTCTATTTTGTTGTGTTTATTCTTTTTGCAGGAATTCAGGTTTAGCGCTGCAGCGGTTACTAGTTACAAAGGCGCTGTAGCGGTTGTTGTTAAACCAGGGCTGCGTGTGGTCAAACAAAAAAATAAAATATCTTACTTAGGGTGAGCTGGCACTGTTGCCCTTATCCCTGGCCTGACCTACACCTGCGCCTATTGACCTGACCAGCTCTTGTCCAATCAAATCAGTTTCTTTTCTCTCTCCCACTTCACTCATAACGATCACTTCAATCTTTACAACTCCCCACGCAACCATATTTTCTTTCTCTCTCTCTTTTCTCTCTGAACTTGCTCTAACCGTCACCACTCACCATTCATAACCTCCCACCCTTCTTCTTCCTTCGTTCCAATGTGCAAGGCGGTATTAGATGTCCGTGCTTGAAATGTTCCTTTGGAGCTATAAAAAATGAACATGAAGTTAGACTTGATTTGTACAATAATGGGTTTAGGCTAAATTATTGGACATGGAGTCGTCACGGGGAAGTAGCAACCCCCATTAGAGGGCTTTTGCCGCAAAGTTATTATGAAGCTAAAAGAGTGGTATCGAAGCTTGGCTTAAAATCTAAAAGGATTGATTGTTGTGTGTCTGGTTGCATGCTCTATTATAACAATGAGTTTGGCATAAAGAGTTGTCGGAATGCAAGTTCTGTGGACAGCCACGCTATCGTGTCAGTAGAAGAGGGATGAGCAGAGGCAAAACGGTTGCACGAAAAGCAATGTTCTATCAGCCTCTTATTCCAAGGCTACAGAGGATGTTTACTTCAATGGAGACCGCGGGTAAAATGACGTGGCACCATCAAAATAGAAATAATTTCGGTGAATTACGTCACCCATCTGATGGTGAAGCTTGGAAGCATTTTGATCGTGTTCATCCAGATTTTGCCAGTGATCCACGCAATGTTCGGCTTGGTTTGTGCTCTGATGGTTTGACACCATATATTCAAGCGTCGGCAACACCGTATTCATGTTGGCCAGTTATTGTTACCCCATACAACCTTCCTCCAGAAATGTGTATGTCCAAACCATACATGTTTTTAAATTCTATTATTCCAGGGCCAAGTAATCCAACAGCTGGTATTGACATATATTTGCAACCTTTGATTGATGACCTAAAAAGATTGTGGAATGGTGTTTTAACTTATGATGCGGAACGCAAACAAAATTTTGTGATGAGGGCGGCTTTGATGTGGACCATTAATGACTTTCCTGCCTATGGAATGTTGTCTGGATGGGGGACACATGGTAAGATGGCGTGTCCGATTTGCATGCTTCACACAAAGGCTTTTAGTCTTAAATACAGAGGAAAAATTTCATGGTTTGACTCGCACCGTAGGTTCTTACCTATGGATCACCCATTTAGAAAGCAGAAATATGCGTTCATCAAGGGAAATGTTGAAACAGTTGGACCTCCTCGTAAGTTGACACCAGAGGAAGCTGGGAATAGTGTTAGGGATATCCCTCCTGTGGAAGTCGTAGTGGGTGTTGTTTCTCGTCCAGATGGCTATGGACAATGGCACAATTGGACAAAAAAAAGTATTTTTTGGGAACTTCCCTATTGGAAAGATAATCTATTGAGACACAATCTCGATGTCATGCATATAGAGAAGAATTTTTTTGACAACGTATTTAACACTGTCATGAACGTGAAAGGCAAAACGAAAGACAATGAGAAAGCTAGGAAGGATATAGCTCATTATTGTAGACGAAAGGATTTGTTGTTGGTTGAACAAGGTACTAGGACTTTGAAACCCAAAGCCAATTTTACTTTATCTACTGAACAAGCGAAAGCAGTTTATCAGTGGATAAAAGAGTTGAAAATACCAGACGGTTATTCTTCCAATTTATCTAGATGTGCGGATGTGGATAATGGGAGGTTGCATGGGATGAAGAGCCATGATTGTCATGTATTCATGGAGTGCTTACTTCCTATCGCTTTTAGTTCGTTGCCAACACACGTTTTGAATCCGCTCATTGAAATAAGTCAATACTTTAAGAATTTGTGTTCTGCAACGCTAAAAGCTGATGATCTTTCAAAAATGGAACAAGACATCCCACTTATCTTATGCAAGTTGGAGAGAGTATTTCCGCCTGGTTTCTTTGATTCTATGGAGCATCTACCGGTGCATCTCGCATATGATGCTAAACTTGGTGGACCTGTCCAATACAGATGGATGTATCCGTTTGAAAGGTCAGCTAATTTTTATAATATAAGAAACAAGTTTAAAATATATGACTATTATATATTAATATCATTTTCTCTAGGTTCATGGGTGATTCAAAAAGATCGGTGAAAAACAAAGCTAGAGTTGAATGATCAATATGTTCTTCTTACTTACACCATGAAACAACACATTTTTGTTCTCATTATTTCAAGAATGATGATCAGTTTGCTCCTGGAAGCAGTCGAAATGAAATGGATACTGAATGGCCTAGACATCCTTTGGCTTTGTCTGTCTTTTGTCTACCCGGTCGTCCATCTGGGAAGGAGTCAATTCACTGGCTAACAGATGAAGAGTTAAGTTCAGCACATGTTCATGTGTTGATAAACTGTACTGAGGTGCAATCATTTATTGAGTATGTTCCTCATTTAACATTAACTATCGATCTTAATTAGTTAATATAAAGTAGACAAGTGTAACAATTAAATTATTTCTTTTTAGGGAGTTCTTGTCATTAGAGGCAGTACGTGAAGACCAATCTTCTGCTCATATTCATGCTCATTTTCCAATGTGGTTTAGTCAATGTGTGTATTCCCTCCTGCCAAATCCTACCAACCAACACTTGAGGAACATATCAGACGGTCCTTGAAGGTGTGTTAAAGAATGGCACACATACTTTGTCAATGGATACAAATTTCACACCAATGAATGGACACAGGGCAGAGAGACAGTCAATAGTGGAGTGTGCATGAAGGCCGGGGTCACTGGAGGAGGTGAAGATGATTTTTATGGTGTGGTTCAACACATATATGAACTTGAGTACCCCCATCTAGATTTTAGTCCAAAGGTAGTGGTTTTTTATTGTAATTAGTTTGATCTGTCTGCTCGAGGAGCAAAGGTGAATCCAAAGTCAAATACAGTGGACATTAAAATGAGTAGTAGATATCGACTGTATGATCGTTCGTCATTGCACAAAATGTGAGACAAGTCTATTATGTCCCTTATCTATCAATGCGGACTGATAGGCGTGGTTGGTGTGTCGCAATTAAAACAAAACCAAGAGGCCGCATTGAGACAAATGATGACACGGTGGAAGATGTGCCATATCAAATGGAAGAGATGTCTAATGTAAACACTACAAGAAAAATTGGACTTTGCGGCGGGCAAAATCCGCCGCAAAAGCCAAATTTGCAGTGGATATTTGGACTTTGCGGCGAAATTTTTCCGCCGGTAGCCAGCTTAATCCGCCGCAAGTTTGCGCAGATTTAGTGGCGCCGCAAAATCCGCCGGAACTTTGCGGCGGATAATCCGCCGGAAAAGGGACAAATTTTTGCCGCAAAATATCCGCCGCAAAGTACCCGTTATCCGCAGCAAAGTACCCATTTTATTTAAAAATAAATAAATATAATTTTTTAAAATTCCGCCGCAAAGTACCCTTTTTTTTTAAAAAAAAGTATTATTTTTAAAAAATAAATATTATTTTTTTAAAAAAATCATTTTAATTAAAAAAATATATTATTTTATTAATTTTTTGTAATTATTGATAAAAAAATAAAATCCAATAACTAATTAATTTTTAATTTAAAAAAATAAAAATTGGGAAAAGCAGTAAAATATTATCACCAAAAAAATATCCATGCAATTAATAAAATATCCATACAAAAAAATAAAATAATCTAAAGCTACTGGGGTGTCTGCCGGTCAATGTCATCAACATTATTATAATATGTATCATCATCTTGAAGTAAAGCACTAAGCGATGACATTTGGACATGAAGATCAATGTCCAGCGGGGGTGACCGCTGCTGGGGGTACTGCTGGTTTGGCTGGATCAGGGGTGACTGATGTTGGGGCTGTTGGTATGGCTAGCGGGGTGACTGATGCTGCTGCTGGTATGGCTGGAATGGCGCATACAGTGGGGGATATAGGGGTGCATACGGCTGGGGATACTGGGGTGCATACCGCTGCTGGTAGTAATGCTGATGTGGCGGCGGCGGGTAGGATGCTGATGAGGATGGCCTCGAGTGCTGAGACGTCATCTGATCCTGCAATAACTTAAAGCGCTCCTCCATGCGCTCCTCAGCTACCCTAGCCTGCTCCCGAATCGCCTGATTTTGATCCCGAAGCGCCTGCATTTCCCGATCACTTTGCTCCCGCCGCACGACAATCTGAAGCTGAGCCTCGCTCAGTTGCTGCGTCAATTGCCTAACATCATTCAACTCACCAGCATTGGGAACATAATTGCGACCAGTCGAGGATCCAGAATGTGAATTTGATAGACTCGAAATAATGCTTGTTCGAAAAGGAGCCGGTCCAATACCACCTGATCCTACCAGACGATTAGTCTTTTGGGGATCAACTGCTCTCTTCCAAACATCACGAGCTACTGTAGCCTCCTCCACTGGATCGACAGCTGCCCCATTGCTCTGTTGTGACTGATGGTACTCAGCCATCCTGTGAACACCCAATTTTAACCGATACCTATGGGTCGTTTCTCTTTCAATAAAAAAAAATATATATATATATATATATATATAATAAAATAAACCCCTTTTCGCAAATGTTTGATTGTTACGCGTGTTCATTACGCCACACTTTTTGCGATATCTCGTTTCTTTAATTCGGTGTGTTTATTTTTGTTACGAGCATTTAGTCGCTACAAAGGTGTAGTCGTTCATGCGTGTCGTGTATGTTATTAGCGTCATCATTATTGTCAGTATTATTGTGTAGTTGAAGTTTTTATTTATTTATTATTATTAACCAAAAAAAACAATTAAAATAAGGAAGGAACGTGATGTTGTGCTGTTTGTCAAGTTTACAAGAAGGTTTATTATTACAAGCAACTAAAGTTGCAAGCAGAGGGTACATATTAACAAGGAATATAATAAAATAATACAATGCAAATAGAATTGTTATAAATTAGTACAATGAATGATGATAAATAGGGCTAGGCGTGGTCTTCTTTCTCTTCACAGAGGCAGGATTCTTTTTGTTTTCCTTTTTTGCATTTGCATAGGATAGAAGACAAGAAACCGAGCTTTCCTAGCAAGAAGACCTACACCACCATCAGCACCCAACTCTGTAGAGACAAACAAATCATGACAAAATGCAGCAATATGGACAAGAGAAAGAATCCAAATCGTTGCAGCAATAGGCCTAGGCTTCAAAGCTTCAAATGGAGGGTCTCATTCTCTATGTACATCTGCCCTGAACAAGTAACCACAAATAAAGTTTAGGCAATCAGATGCTAGTCAAACAAGTCTATTTTTGGAATGCAACAGAGGCTTGGGTGAAGAAACTTTCTGCAGGGAAAGTTGAAGCATCAAAACATGAAATTATGGAGAAAATACAAAAATCAGAAAATTGACCATGCAGTGGAGTTATCTATGCAAACTTGGCTATAAAAACAAACTTAACACAATATGAAAGGGCAGAGAAAAACACTGAGAAAGACAGCAACTTTCATAGAAAAAAAAATTCGCACACAAATTCAGAAACGTATTTGGGAGAGATTTTGTTTGGGTAGCAAAGGGGACAAAGTTTCGGTTCTAGGGACAGTGATCTCAGAGGCACTCTTTTCTCTCCTTCAAATTCGCTTGGAAGACAGGTCGGTACCTTATAAACTGTTATTAGTTTTTTTTATTTATTATTAGTTTATTATTGGATCCAGAACTTTAGTAAACAAAAACAATTGTTGTAGCTAGTGTAAAAATAAGTTTGATCTGGATGAATCTTAGGCGCTAGCGGGTGTTGCTAAAAAATCAAAATGGGATCCTGAGGGCTTAATGGATTCAATATCTAATATTAAAAGAGATAAAAAATAAATAGGAGAATCAGTAGGAAGTAGTAATGACTGAAACGGAAAATGCAAAAAAAAAGAGAAGGTACCTTTGGTTTGTTAACCGCCACCGCCGACGGTGGTCGTTGCCGCTAGGATAGGTTGAGATGTGACATTTTGTCGATCCCGGTTTAAGACGTCTGAGTTGTACAACTTGGCGATCTAAAACCCTTTTAAAAATTTAAAATCAACAAAACACACAAATATTTTTCTGGAAGAACTACGTGGCCTTTGATTCTCCATTTCGCAGATACGTAGGAGCGGGGCTTCCCCGTCAAGCCAAATTAATTTTTTTTTTTTTCAATGAATAATCAGTTTTTCTTTTCTTTTAACACCTATTTTCATAAAAATACAAAAAAAATAGATTCGATTTGGATGTACATCCTGTCAATCCGGTTTAAGAGTCTTTAGTTGTACAACTTGGATCTTAAACCCCTTTAAAATTAAAATCAACCAACCAACAAGTTTTCAGGAAGAACTACGTGACTCTTGAGTTCCTCATTGCACCCGAGGATACGTAGGAGCGGGGCTTCCCCGTCAAGTCAAAAATTAAATTTTCTTAAATTGGTCCCTATTTATTTCTAAATAATTCTTTTTTACTTTATTTATTTTGTGGGTAAACAATATTTCTAAACTTATTGATATGTTGCACAATCAAATTTAGGGTAACTGTCTTAGGACAGATGTATTAGGGGTGTAGTGAAATTAGGTTTTCGCCCTTCTCTTTGCATAACCGACTCCCGAATCCAACCTAGGTTACGCAGACCATAAATTAAATGTAGGTTTTTCTCAGTTTCCCTATTAAATAAATTGGGTGGCGACTCCTAAAATAATCGATTTTCGAGCCATCTACGTCGGGATCACGGTCACGACAGATGGCGACTCCACTGGGGATTGGTGAGAGTCAAGCCGGTTTAATTTATTTGTGCAATATATTTCTGAGTTATTATTTTGTTTACCCTATGCTTAATTGTTGTATATACTCGTCTATTATGCTGCTCAAACCCTAGGGTAGAGGATTTTGAATATTGTTGCTTGGTTGTATCTTTATGATCGTTTGCAGGGGTTTCTTGGTTTTTATTAGGGTTTGAGGTTTGTATGTTCCCTTCACACACTACACATACATTGTGAGCACACACATTGCGTGGGGCTTATACCAGAGCCTAAATGGAAAACACTTAGGTTAGAACGAGGTCGTGTAGTGGTAGTCATTTTGGATGTACATCCTGGTGTCTACCATGAATCCCTCATCTAGAGTACGATTCTCCCTTGTGGGTATTCACATTTTGGATGTACATCCTGACGTGTTTGACCGTTCTAGGAGAATACTTGGCTCTAGAGACCTGAAACCTCCATAGGTTATAGCTGCTAACCCAGTGAGTATCACAACAGAAGGTCGTAGATCCGTAGGGTTCAAAGTCCAATAGCATGGACCAACCAAATTAGGTCACAAAGGGAGCTACTCTACGTCTTACCCTACTCTTCAAAAATTTTAGCATAAACAAACCGTTTTTTTCGTGCATAGATTAACTACTCTACTCTTTTCCAAAAAAATAATAAACAAAATTGTTTTCACATGCATGGTCTTATTTGTTTTCAATATCCTCACTTTTTGTTTATTTGTCCATTCAGGAAAGTTTGCCGAGGAACCTAAGTTCGGAATTGAGAAGTGAGTATCTGGGTCAAAAGAATCTGTGAGACATGGAATTGACGAATAAAACAAAGAAGACCATTCAGTTCATTCTCCGTAAGCCAGACATGACCAAGCTAAAGGCCTATGCCACCAATCTGCCTGAAGAGTCACAGAAGATCCTTAAGGGGAGGTATGGGAACCTGTTGGAATTATTAGAGGTGGATGTTCAGACTGACGCTATATCTGCCATGGCCCAATACTATGACTCACAATTGAGGTGCTTCACATTCTCCAACTTTCAACTAGCACCTACTCTCGAAGAGTTTTCCGTGATTGTTGGGCAACCTCTAGGGGATGCAAAACCGTACCACTTCTATGGAAGCTATCCTCGAATTAAAACTGTTGCTAAGGCCGTCCGAGTTGATGTGGGCGATATCAACAATAAAAGACCCAATGAGAAAACGCCTGAAGGGATACCAAGGGTGCGTATGGAAGAGCTAATGAACAAATTGGTGGGGTGCAAGGACTGGGAAACCCTCATAGATGTGTTGGCCCTCGCAATTTATGACTTGGTCTTATTTCCAAGTAGTGGAGACTTTGTGGGCCCTGCTGCAATTGATGTGTTTATGGCGCGCAAGTGTCGAGGGGAAAACTCGGCATTCCCAATTTTGGCTGATGTGTACCATACTCTGAGTCTCTGCCACGAGGAGAAGAAGAATAGGATTATTTGCTGCCTACCAATACTATATATATGGTTGACGGCTCACGTATTCAAAAGAAACTTCAAGGAATGGTGCCCTATTGCTGATTTGCACAAGCTGGGCGCACAAAACTATAGTGCTCAGGAATGGAAACAGAAATTCATTCAGCTCACAGAGGATACAGTACGTTGGTTTCCGTTAGCAGCAGGTACAAAACAGGTTATCGTCAGTTGTGGTGATTTCCCAAATGTGCCACTGGTGGGAACATCAGGTTGCATCAACTACAATCCCATTTTGGCGTTAAGGCAGATGCGTTACCCGGTGAGGGGCCCGCCCGCTCAGGCATCCTTACTTGACTTCAGGACTGTTCTGACAGACAAGCTTATGTTGGACAGAATTGGTAAGGCATGGAAGAAAATCACCTATGCAGGGAGCAAAGAGTTAGGAGGCACAGGTTGTGGAGCCATAGACAGTTATAAAGAATGGGTGCGAAACAGGGTAGAGGTGGTCAAGTTGCCATTCCCAAGTACGACACCTAGTCCACAACAAGAGACCGATACGGTGCTGGAGGAAAGTGATGAAATGAAAGCGATGAAAGATCGATTGGCTAGGTCGGAAGTGGAGAAGGAGGCATTGGAGATCCAACTGAAAGAATCTCGCGTCGCTCTCGGGGATCTAAAAAGAGAGTGCGACGAGAAATCTCATTCGTTGGCGCAAGCCAACAAAAAGGCCCGAACCGAGAAAGGTTCCAGGAGTCTTATAAGTGCCATGAATCAAGATCTGAGAGAGCAAGTTGCCAAGGAGGTAGAAGAAAATGGGCAGCTGAGAAAGGCCCTTAGGGAGAGGAAACAACAACTGGCCACTCTTCAGAGCCAAATAACGAACCAAGCGGCCCACCTCGAGGAAGATCGGCGGTTTGAGGAACAAACCTACACTGATATAATTAAAGACTATCAGAAACACTTGGAAGAGAAGCACTTAGAAATGCAAAGAACCTCCAAGACCATAGAAGCTGTGGTTAAGGAGAATCGGCAATTGAAGGGCGAGTTAGTGAACCTTCAAGCCACCCAAGCAGAGAATCAGCAACGCATCCTTCACCATGACCGAGAGCTCAAGGAAATCATTGCTCAATACGAAGAGAAAATCCGGAAAGATCGGTTAGAGGTGAAGAGCGCAATCGGCATGTATAGGGCCACCATTGAAAGGAAGAATGAGGAACTGAGGAACTTAGAGCACTGGGCTGGGGAAAGGAGCCACTTCATGAGACTGATCAAAGCAGTACAGGTGAATTTTGTAGACACTTGGTATGAGGTCGGGCATTGGACCCACAAGTTAGAGGATGTCAGAAGAATCCCCAAGCTAGTCCGCAAGGCAGAAGCTATGGTCAACCCGCTCACCACCCCCCGAGAGGCGATCGAGCTGATAGAAGTATGCAAGAGGCTCGTGGAGGACTTCGAGGAGTTGGTCAAACAGGCCATGAAGGATGTTGTTGTGATGGAGGTCAACATGAACGATGCTTGAATGATTGCCCCTTTTGTTATTTTGGTTATGTATTTTGAGGAACCCGTTTGTTGGGGTTTTGGATTTTGTATTTTGGATGTTGGATGTTGGATTTTGGACTCATTGTCTTGAATGTTATCGTTAATGAAGATGTTCGTTTGTTTTGATTCTCCATGAGTTCCATGTCTACGATTTATTTGAAATCTCGAACCCAAGATACTCACTTCGGATCCCAAGAACGGTCCATAATGATTCCTCGGCAAATAACTGGTAACTTATTCATTTTCGCATTAAAATAACAAAACAAATTTTCTTCCCTTTGTTAAATCAGGAACTTAGCAACCATTGCGCGAGCTAATCGAAAAAAGACCAATCCAACCCGAGTCTACTTCACCAGAGCAAGAGCAAGAATGGCCGAACCGATAGAGATGTCCGGAAGGAATTTGTCCCAAGAGGTAGATGAAGTCAGGGAAAGAATGGGAGAAATGGCCGCCACCCAAACCCGAATGGAAGAGACTCTGCAGACTATAAGGGACACTATTACCCTGCTGTCAACACGGGTAATGAACACCATAGTGAGTGAAGGGGAAGGGGTCAATAACCCGCTGAATGTAGAGATTCCCCAAAGCAGGGCTTTTGACGGTCTCATTGGGATCGGGTATGAACCTGTCGGCCACAATGAGTCAGGTGGAGGGGTATTCAACGTTTATAATGGGGCAAATGAAGGATGCGCATTTGTGCCGAGAGACAAGGTGAATCAATCATGGATGGACAAAATGGAGGAAAAGATCAAGGCTCTCCAGGGATCTGGCTCCTTCGGGTCCTTGGGGGTGAATGAACTCT